>JAWWXZ010001170.1:0-35257 GCA_038406795.1 Ceratocystis diversiconidia | reverse complement strand
ATTACCTTTGTTATTTGGTTGGGGCATATTTAATGGTTGAGAATTGATTGATCAAATAGAAGAAAGTAAAGTTGTTTGATTTTTGGTGCGCATACTTGTTTGGTGCGCATGCTTATCCTGTACGTTATAGAAAAGTATTATTAGGAAAATTGCCTTAATTAAGAGGTAAAAAGCAAGAGAGAAGAAAGAAGATAATAATGTGCACTAAAAAGAAAAGGGCGCTAAAGGTGCTAAAAACACTGAAGGAGTTAATTAGAAGGGCCCAAAATAAAAAAGGAAGAGGGCATGGGAGGAGAATCAGTGTATATCCAAGCATGACATTTCCGATAAGAACAGAGGACTTTTCCTGCCCTTGCTTTGTTTTGCTTCTCCGCCCCATGTCTTGAAAGCTACTGTCTCATACTAGTACACCCCCCTACCCCCACAGATATCATACACCCCTCCCCCCCTCCCCTCACTGTGGGTTGATAGTCCAAAGCCCACCCTGGCAGCCTGTCTTGTTCTTGTCAGGTAGACTGTTAGTACTGTGTATTTTGTGGTACGTGCTTCTTTGTCTAGTCCCAGGTTCCCTGAGTTCGTAGTAGCCCCATGTTAGTCTGCCCGGGGCTCGCCACCCGCCAAACCTGCTGTTAGCACTCTCACTGCTGGTTCTTTTTTTTTTTTTAGCGTCCTTAGCACTCCAGTGCTGTAGGCGTGCCACGTCCAAGTAAAACTAAGCTTGTGCTTTTGCTTCTTGTTGGTGCTTCTTCCTCTCCCCTCACTCGTCTTCGCTGCTTCCGCGCTAAACAGGACAAGGCTAAAGCCCACACTGCCCATCATCTTTCCAATGTCCCACAGTTGATCTTATTTAATGTGACCGCTTCCCCCTCTTCATTCCCGTCTTGTCGTCTCCCTTTCTTGCTCATCCAGACTTCATTTCTTGAGTCGCGGCGAAGACCCCATCTACAGTTTATCTGTACTCTCGCCTTGGAACCAACCTAGTCCCCCCCTTTGTTCTCTTCCTATCTTTTATTTAATACTTCCGCATCTTTTCTTCTTCTGTCTTTACCTTCCTATCCTTTGTCTCTTCCTTGCCTCGGCCTGATAACATCACCATGGCCCACGATAACGATGGCTTCCCTGTCAAGACGGCAGACCCAGAAAAGGCGCCGGCCTATGCCAATGACACCAGCTCAGCCTCTGCTGTCCCTGCCCCCACCTATGGCCGCTACTCAGAAGGCTTCTGGACCCGTAATGGGTTGACTCCCGCGTCTTTCCGTCGCCGCGTTGTTGCCGACGGCGAGACCCCTGAGCTGGACCGCACCATGAAGAAACGCCACCTCCATATGATCGCTATTGGCGGTTCTATCGGTGCGGGTTTCTTCGTGGGTTCCGGTGCTGCTCTTTCCAAAGGTGTATGTATAAGCTCCCCAATTCGATCCATGCTTGCCCGTCCTAGTACAGTCCCATCCCATCACACGCCTGCAGAGAACGAGAATTAGGGCTTTGGTCTCGTGATCAGAATCAGGCGCAACTCTCGTAGTTGCCTTTTTCTTTTCTTCGTGCTGCCGATCTTGGTCAATGCGGCCGCGCTACTCTTTCCCTAGAAAGCAGTTGCTTCGGCGTCATCTGTCTCTAGCTAGCCTTGCCCTTTTTCTTTCTTTCTTGCCTGGTTTACGTGCAAAATAGCATCAATTCGCTGGTCTTGACTCCACTTGGGGCTTGATGCCTTTTCCTGAGTGAGCACAAGTCAGCTAATTTAGCATTTGCCTTTTTTTTTTTTTCTTTCCCCTCTGACCGTCATCACCAAAACGTCACTCTCCATTCCCGGCTCGCTGCTAGTGGCGCTCTTCAAGGTTGTCAGACAGCCCCTGCTTGTTTTAGACGAATTCTTGGCTCAACCTTGGCTATTCCTAAAGCATGGGAGGAGTCTTGCTTCCCTTCGGTAGAGAGTTCCAAAAAAGGAATAAATCGGCCCGCCTTTCGTACCTTTTTACCTTCACTAAAACTTGACAAATCCTGATGCCCTCCAATCCTACCTGCCATGATGATTTTGGCTTTCCATGATTCGAAATACACCCCTGCTAACAACATGCTTGCCTCGAATAGGGACCCGGCTCTTTGCTTGTGGATTTTGCGATTATTGGTGTGATGATGTTCAACGTCGTCTTTGCTCTTGGTGAACTTGCTGTCATGTACCCGGTCTCTGGTGGTTTCTACACTTACTCAAACCGCTTCATCAACCCCTCGTGGGGTTTCGCTATGGGATGGAACTACGTGCTGCAGTGGGCTGTCGTGCTACCCTTTGAACTGGTAACAGCCTCAATCACAATTGGGTACTGGGATCGAGAAGGCAGTATCTCCCGTGGTGTTTGGATTACGGTCTTCATGTTGGTCATTATTATCATCAACATTTTTGGTACGCTGGGATATGCCGAGGAAGAATTCATCTCGTCCTTCCTGAAGCTGACCGCTACCGTTGTGTTCATGTTCATGGCTGTTGTCTTCGTCTGTGGCGGTGGCCCCTCGCACGGCCGCTACAACGAGTACTGGGGTACCCGTTACTGGAGCGACCCTGGTGCTTTCCAGAATGGCTTCCTTGGTTTCTGCTCCGTCTTTGTCACTGCTGCCTTTGCCTACTCCGGTACTGAGCTGGTTGGTCTTGCCGCTGCTGAGGCTAAGAACCCTGTCAAGGAACTTCCCGGTGCTATTAAGCAGGTGTTCTGGCGTATCTCGCTGTTCTACATTCTTGGTCTGTTCTTTGTTGGTCTGCTGATTTCCTCCGAGGACCCCAACCTTCTGGACACCTCGAAGTCTGGCTCCGACACTTCTCCCTTCGTCCTAGTCGCTGAGTACGCTGGTCTGCCTGGATTCGCCCATTTCATGAACGGCATCATTCTGGTCTCGGTCATTTCTATTGGTGTGTCTGGTGTCTACGGTGGTTCGCGTACTCTGGTTGCTCTGTCTGAGCAGGGCTATGCCCCCAAGATCTTCACCTATGTTGACCGTGCCGGCCGCCCTCTGCCTGCCGTCGGTTTCATCATTGGCTGTGCCCCCATTGCCTATGTCAACCTGAGCTCGGCTGGTAACTCTATCTTTGATTGGCTCCTGGCCATTTCTGGTCTGGCGGCCCTGTTCACTTGGTCGTCCATTTGCCTGGCTCACATCCGTTTCCGTCTGGCCTGGGTCAAGCAGGGCCGCTCTTTGGATATGATTCCCTTCAAGGCTGCTGGTGGTATCTACGGTTCTGCCCTCGGTCTGTGCCTGAACATTTTGGTTCTGATCGCTTGCTTCTATGTCGCTATCAACGATTTGGATGCTGAGACTTTCTTCAAGAACTACCTTGCGGCTCCCGTTGTTCTTACCTTCTGGCTGGGTGCTTACATCTGGAAGCGTTCGCCTTGGATGACCCTCGAGAACCTGGACCTAGACACTGGTCTTCGCCAGCACAACTGGGAGGAGATTAACAGCTTCCGTGCCAAGATTGCTGCTCTGCCCAAGTGGAGACGCTTCCTCCACAAGATCTTCTAAGAAGGTCAGCGCAACACAGCTGATCAAGCTGTGGGATTTGGGCAAGCCAACTCGTTTTGTAGATGATCGTATTGTTTCACGGTCCTTACTTACTCTTATTGTGCCACGGTCGTTTGGAGACTGTTAACGGTCCCCGTAAAAGGCTTCTGGTTTTGTCGTGTTTTCTTTCCTCTTTTGTCGGCCTGATTTTCTTCATGTTTCTTTTCATCATTATGGCTGCTCATCATTAGAATATCGTGTTGGTTTATTTCTTTTTTTTCGGCTTGTTTCGTCATTATATTCTCATCATTTTTTATATCATAACTCTTTTCTCTTTTTGTCTGAATTGGTCTCGCTGTCTCCGTGTGTTCGATGTTGGTAGAAAGGAAAAAGTAAGATGGCCGACCCATGCGAGAGTGAAGCAATGAGGATGTTGTTGGCGAAGTATGTAAGGTTGGCTGGGCTGGCATAATGGTCTTTGCGCTTGCTTTATCAATGCCAAATCTGGCGGAAGAAATGGACGGAGTTGAGCATGAGGGTGTGTATCGTTGGCCGTGTGGTGATTATAGCGGCAGGAAAAGTTGGCAGTGATTGTTTGGTGAACGGGAGAGAGTGAGTGTGAGTGAGTGAGTGTGTGTGTGTGTGTGTGTGTGTGTGTGTGTGTGGTCGTTACGATATATCTTTGCTATTGATTTTGTGTATCGGCCACAGCATAAACCCACACATCACAAGGGCAAGAGGTTGTGGTTGTAGGTAATCAAAGCAAAGGAGGACTGCAACTTGCAGCATAAGAAACGAAGAGAAGGTAGGGCAATGGACCAGGAGCTAACAAGACGGCAATCTTGCCTATTTATCATCACGCAAACATGCGCGAGAATCAGATCAACTTGTACCCTCGTACCAAGTCGACTGCTAGTTATGATGTCCTAGTGATATGTCATAGCACAGACACAGGGTTTGCGAGAAAAAAAGGGCGCCGGCTAGTCAGCCGGGAATAGATAGCCTGTTAGCCAGTTCAAGCTCTTACAAGGCCTAGCGTTTTATGCCAAGGTCGCAGGTACAAAAGACTACTATGGGGCTTTGCAGCTTTAGCTTGTAGCTTCTACTTGCTTGCTATGAACATGGATTGGGGGCTTTTGAGACAGACAACTGACGCCCTTTGAATGACATGAACTTGACGAGGCGATTCAAGCACAGCATCTTTACAATACACTTTGCCGGGCTTCATTACCCCCTTTTTCTCTAGGAATCTTTCATCCTCTCCTGGTCATACATTCTATGTTACATTTTTGCTCTGATCACTCTTGGTCTCACGAAAGGCGTCGCCAACCTAGTTTTCTTTACGTACAACCCATCGTTTATTACATAAAATAGTACAAAGGAGTGGCCAGGACTGAAATGAGAGGCTCAAGTAAGACAACAAATAGCAGTGGCTGAAGTTTTTGGTACATGGCTAGCCTACACAATCATGGCGTCATATGGGGTGACAGACCAGGCCGGCCTTTAGTTTTGGTAGTCGATGCTACTCTTATTCACCAGAAGAAAATAAATCCGTACACACAGTTCACACAAACCTAGCTTGTGTTCAGTAAATGGAGGCCACGAAAAAAAGGGCAAAAGAAAAAGGGCTATTGAATCGCTTCTCTCGACTGGGAAGGCAAGGCGTCTTGCAAAAGTCCTTCCAAAAATACTGGGCCCCGCTAAGAAACTGCGGCCCGATGCAAGCCGCGGCGGAAGAAAAACAAATAACCTTGTGGCGTCGGCATTCTTCTGACTAGTCGGCATTATATCTGCGCTAAATACGCAGTCGTAGTGTGTATGGAGAAGGCAGTCTTGGATATATCAGAGTGGATTATCACGCATGAAGTGGAAACTAGGTAGGAAGCAAAGGCCAAAGGCCAGGCAGAGCTTAAACAAAGATGTGAAGAAAAAGCCGAGTCAAGAGCACTTGGTGTTATGTTGGATAGCTCCCACTACAGACCCCCCAGGTTTCTTGTTTATGTGGGCCTTGAATGCAACATACTATTAGTCAGACGGAGTGGAGTATTGCTAGAGGTTCTCCCAAGCGCGATATCGTGATTTTTTTTATGGACCAGCATTAGCTTGCCCCTAAGTCTCGATTTTCTAGCATTCTACGACTCGACCTCATGATTTTTTCATGCTATTCATTAGCTTTCAATTACCGACTGATGGGATATGGGCTTCGCAGTTAGGCTCTTCAGCACTTGGAGAAAAAAAAGACTAAGTTTATAGCATCTGGTCTTGAATTGACTAAGCTAGTAGACCTTACATTCCATTCTAATCAGCCACTTCTTCCGACCCAATTCAACTCTAATTTATAAATGACTGACTGTGATTCCCCCCAGCCCTCTCGGCAGATATATCGTGACGATATCGTGACTTAAGTGGCGCAAAACAAGCAGCCTAACATAGGTAGAGAAAGACTTGAAGCTACTTTGCTCCAATATTATTAGTGTATCTAGTAGGCGTTGGATCAATCTCTCTATCCTCGATGGTTGGCCGACTTTAGATTATAGAGGAAAGATAGGAACCGGAGGATAAAATAACCAAAGAAAGAAAGGTGCTTGTGCTGTTTCTCAATGTGTATTCAGTAACACCAATCAATCTTTTGATAGGGTTAATAACCTTATCAAAATGACTAAGCACAGAAGCTTGGCCGTCTTTTGCTCCACGGACGTCATCGTAGGCTCATCACTCAATATCTCTAAAGGCCTCCAACGCTGTCCATCCAGAACACAATACAAGCCAAAAACTTTGCGTCGCATCTTTGCTGTCTTACCGATAACAGGCAGCTTCCTGGCGTTAGCTTGGAAATAAACCCCAACCCGGATTTATCCACCCGCTCCTTGGTCTCGACAACCCCTCACTTTGCTCTCTCCCCCCCGCCACGTCTCTCAAGCACGTTTGGCGATAGCACCTTGGACGCCGCAGCTCATGTTGCTTTTGCTGTCCAACCGGCACGAGGAATACCCGCATCTCTGAGCGCCACAAGGCCTAACCCAATAGTGCATTTACAGACCTGCACGCTTAAACAGACATACAGCGAACAAAAGCCATGAATCGACTCTTCGGCAGCAAGCCCAAGGGGCCTAAACCCACCCTCAACAGCGCCATCGGCAACATCGACGACCGAATCGCATCGATCGATGTCAAGCTCACAGCTATTAACTCGGAGCTGACAACATACCAAACGAAGCTGGCCAAGATGCGCGATGGGCCAGGCAAATCAGCACTCAAGCAAAAGGCCATGAAGGTGCTGCAGCGGCGCAAGATGTACGAGGCGCAGCGTGACCAGCTGCAGGGCCAGGTGTGGAACATGGAGCAGGCACAGACGATGCAGGATAACCTGAAAAACGTCATGACTACTGTCGATGCACTAAAGACGACGAACAAGGAGCTGAAGAAGCAGTACGGCAAAGTGGACCTAGACAAGATAGAGCAGCTGCAGGATGAGATGGCCGATCTGCTGGATGTCGGGAACGAGATCCAAGAGAGCCTGTCGCGTAGCTATGATATCCCCGATGACGTCGATGAGTCTGAGCTAGATGCTGAACTAGAGGCTCTTGGCATGGAGATTGAGATGGACCGCGAGGCTGAGGCACATGGTGCGTTGCCAAGTTTCATGCAGGATGAGCTGCCAGAGTTTGTAGATGAACTGCCTGCTGCAGAAAAAACCAAGATCCGGGAAGCAGCTGGATAAATGGGAGATACGCGAGAAGAGGTGAGGTAGTGTTCGTTATTTTTAGTATGAACAATAAAGCACGATAGGCTAGATCAGATCTGCTTTGTCGGCATATTCACATCTTACGGGACCTAAGGACGGTCACAAACCATACATTATATCAATTCATCTTATTGCGCCTTCTTTGTGTCTTCTTTGAGACCAATGCTGAGAGGAAGAGCCAAGCCCGTTTATAAATAAAAACCATGAAAAAGGCAAGAAAAAAAATTAGAGGAAGCGCTCCGATCCAGCAAGCCAACAAAAAGAGGCAAAAAGACAAACACCCAAGAAAACAAACATAGAGACATGACGTTGACGCATTATGGCAAAACTCTCCCCCCAAAAGACAACTGGACGGCAACAAAGAAAAATAAAAATAAAAACTTACAGGATCGGCAAAAACAGCCGCTCGAGTGCCTTCAACTCGCGGTCATCGCAGCAAAAGTCCCAGCCGACAATGGTTGGCTTTTGTGTACATGCAATAATGCGTGTCGCATCAAACTGCACCTTGAATATGCGTGCCGTGCCCAGGTCTAGACGATGGGTAATTTGTCGCATCGAGACGGGCGGACCACGGACCGGATCGATCTCAAAGTTCGGCATGCCGTTTCCTGTGGGAAGGGAACCAGGGGCAGCAGCAAGATTGGCAGCACCTCCAGCAGGGTTAGAGATAGAGTCAAGGGCAAAAGTAGCAGGAGAAGCAGAGACAGAGGCGGCTGATTTTGAGTTTGACGCGGTGGACCGGCGGGATTCATGCACTTGGACGGCCTGCACATATTTATTCAATGAGATATCAAGCTGTGTACGTAGATGCTGGCGGATATCTGGGTGGGAGACGCGGTCAATCAGCCCCTGGAAGATGTTGACTAGCAGCAGCAGTGCTGGTCGTTGGACTAAAGCCACGTGTAGAGCCACGCTGCCTAGAGAGAGAATATGATTGCAATGCTCCTGCCACTGGCTCATGGTGCGCGGGGGCAGCGGTTGGTGTGGTGAGTGGCGCTGTGCCTCAAGCATCTGTGCGTTGAGGATGGCTTCCTCCTGACGTAACGTAAGGGAGTCTTGCCAAATCTCATCACGGTTGCGCTTCCACACAACAATGGTCTCGTCGTAGGACCCGGACACAATGCGGGCATGTGGTCCGCCACCGCCACCAGGCGGGAGTTTGGCACCACGGGAAAGCAACTGATCAGGCCGACGACTGCCGGGGGCCATGCTGCGGTTGCGCTCACGCTGGTGCGGCCTGCTAGGGTCGTCAACAAGACCTTCGGCCACAGCACGATCAAACTCAAGGTCGACTAAGCGAGCCTCCTGCTCGTCTTCAACCTCACTGTAGGGAAGGTCAGCAAAGCCAGCCTGTACAGTACGAACAAGGTGGCGGTGGCTGCTGAGGCGGGCTACGACGGCACCAGTGCGGCTGTCAAAGATCTTGATTTCGTTGTCACTACTTCCGCTGACAACACGACGGCCGTCGTATTGTACACAGGCAATGCCCTTGGTGTGGCCCTGCACAGTACGCACGCACTGGCCCTTTTCCCAATTCCAAATTTTGATGAGCCTGTCACCGCTGGCAGAGACAACTTCTTTGTCGTAGATCTGGACCGAGTTGACAGGAGCCGTGTGGCCAGTCAGAGTGCAAATAGTCTCGTAAGGAGGCCTGATAGGCATGTAATCCGCGGGGCCATTTTCGTAGCCGTAGCGTTTGACGGTTATAGGAACCTTGCTTAGGAGCTCTTGGTCTCCGGGACCATAGCCAGCATCTCCATATTTAAGGGGGTGGCGGTTGAACACCTTAATAGTCATATCCTTAGAGCAGGTCACCAGCACATTCTTGTTGAAGCGCAGGTTCAGGACGGATTCACGGTGGGCTGCGGTAAGCTTCTGAATCATCTCGCCGGTTGAAAAACGCCAGACGATTACATCAGAGTCGCTGCTCCCAGATATAATGACATCCTCTTCAGGAGAGGAATCGTATTGGAGACATAGCACAGACCCAGCATGTCCAATGAGCGGAGGCCGCACTAATCGGCGTGTTCTCATGTCCCATATGCGAATAGTTCTGTCTCGACTACCACTGACCATATGGTACTTTGAAAACTGCAGACTATAGACGCACTCACGATGGGATTCTTCGGGGTGCTTGGGGTGTGGGAACTGGAAATTGAGATAGCGGCCATTAGACCAGTTCTTCTCCAGGCGATGCCGCATGACGTATATATACTTCCAGTTGATGCGGAATTGGTCATTGTAGCGGTTAAAAGACCATAACGATAGCTTAGGTATTTCGTTGGGCTGGGGGACGGTTGGGCGGTCGAGGTACTCGAAATCGGGGTCTTCGTGCCTTCCCCGAGAACGAGCAGGAGTGACTGGAGATGTGAGCCGTGAGGCAGATTTTGAGGATGGGGAGGAAGAGGCAGTTTTGGCTTCAGCCATGGCAGCATCAGTAGAAATGTTGCTGGCGGAGGCAGTGCCACCAGGAGTTGAATGTCCATTAGGAGCAGTTGCACTAGTCGGAGTGTGGCTGTCTAACATTTCAACGTCATGGTCACGGTGAGTAGCTTTGGAGGAGAACTGGAAATCAATAGAGCTCGAGTTGAGCTGGGATGAGTTGGCCCAGCGTTCGAGACGGACCAGCTCTGACTGCGAGATGGACCATCCCTCAAGGTGGTAAAGCTGGCGCCATAGCCGCGAGTCAAGCGAGAGATGGTACCAAGAGCGACAGGCACAGGAGAAGCGGATGACGGAGCGGACGTCAAGGAAGCCCAGGATCTTGAGGCAAACTTCAGCAGGGAGATACTGGACGAAGTCAATGTAGAGACGTGGGCTTAACGAGTGGACGATTTCGGCGACGGAAGAGGTTGGAAGGCCCTGTAACAGCTCCATGGCAAACTCTGTCACGCGCAGTAGTAGCAGAAGACAATGTTAGAAAAAGCCAAGCACAGCATCTATTAGAGGATGAAAAGGGAAGAGGTAAGGGCTAAACGCATATGGAGTAAGGTTATATAAGGGCTAGGGTTGTCGTGTTGGGATCAAGGTGGCGAGGCGAGAATGGAGGTATAAAAAGGACAAGCTGAGCTTCTCTCTACAAGCTTTTTATTTTTTCCACCTCGGAGGGGAAAATAGAGGACAGAAGTGAAGATGGGAGGACAGAGGTCGAGCTAGGGCCTAGCGGACAGGCAAAGGCAGAACGAGAGAAGAGAAGCACGGGCTTAATTTGATATGACGAGAAGAACAAGGCGGTCAACGAAATAGTAGAAGCAGAAATGGAGATGCAGGCAGGGATAGTTGAGGGGATAGAAGTTCAAGCTCTGAAGCTTTCATGTAACTCAGAAGAGGGGTGTTGTGATCTAAGCGAAGCTGTGGGAGAGGAAGAAGAGTGAGGTAAGACCCATGCAAATCAATGCAGCCAAGAGGGGCAAGGAAGGCGAGAGAAGGCTGAAGAATGGCCGAAGAGAGAAAGACGCAGACAAAAATAATAATAATAAAACACAAATAAAGCAGAGGAAATGGAAGGGGAAATTCGTGGGAAACAGAGGCGAAAAAGGAAGGAAAATAGAAGAAAGCAGTAAAAAGAAGAGGAAAACAACAAGTCCATTCTTCCTATTCTTATTCTCGCTCTCCTCCATTTCATTTAGCTTTTAATTGTTGTTGGCAACCTACTTTTTTGCATCTCTAACGGTAGAGTCTGTATTGCCTGGAGCTGTAAGCCAACAAGGCTGTTTATATCTCCTCCTGGCAGCTTGCCGTCATCCCCTCGCCGCAGCAGGAAGAGCCCGAATTTATCGTCGGGGCCGCTTCTCTGAGACTGGGACTGGGGCTGAATCTGAAGACTGTTTTGGAGCTGTAGCTGGAGCTGGAGCTGTTGCTGGAGCTGGAGCACGTGGTCCTGCTGTTGCTGCTGTTGCTGTTGCTCGTAGAAGCCTTCGTCGGGCTGCTGCTGCTGCTGCTGTTGTTGTTGTTGTTGCTGGTCTTGGCCCACGGAGAATTGGTGGTTCATGTTTACGGCAAGAAGACGACCAAGAGAGACAAAGGAGTGTTCAGTGGTGATGGCGCTCTGTTCTGCCAGGAGCAGGGAGGGAGAAAGCACAGATGGAGATAGAATAACGAGTGAGAGCGAAGTGGATGGTGTATGTAAATGCTATATGCCTATGGAATGTGAGTATGTATGTGTGCGTGTCGTCGCAGATAGAGGTATGGAGGGAAAAGACTGCTGCAATAAAAGGAGAAAAGTAAGGAAGAAGGAGGCAAGTGACTCTGTCGACTCGGAATTTCATCCATTCAATGAGTCGGCCAGTTCAGTCAGGCAAAGCGGCAAGCCGAAAAGGAGCGGGAAGAACAATATAGCCACCAAGAAGGGAGCAGGAAGAGGGAGAGGCTGGGGTGTGTTTGTCCTTCATTGCTGTGTTTTGCTATCTTGCCCTGCCTTACCTCACCTTGCATCTGCGGTGCTGGTAGCCTTGCCCTTAGTCCCTTGGTGTCTGGCCCTACCTTGTACTAGCAGCGGAAAAACAAACAAAGAAAGAAAAAACCCACCAAGAATATTCAACATAGAAAGAGGTCACAACGTCGGTCCAGTCTCAAGCCTAGTCACAGTGCCCGGCTTTGCTACTTGCTTCGTGTTGTGAGGGAAACCTGGCGAAGAGATATTGGGGAGCCAAAAGGGTTAGGCTAAACAGTGTCAATATTATGCAGTACAGGCATTGACACCACACCGGCCCAGATAGAGACAATGAGGTGCTGGCTCAGCCGGACTTGATGTGATAGGCCGTTATGGAAAGGATACTGGCAGCCCTTGGCAATGGCTCTATGATGTGACCTGGGGAGTTAGTCCTATGTCTTCTTTTCTAACAACTACGGCCGATGAGCTGCCGCTTCTGGCTTTCTATCTCAATCTCAAGGTAACGTCTGCCTAGTGACTAGTTTCGGCTAATATGTGGCAAATAACTAACCACACTCGGTTGATATTCGGCTATTCTGCATCCGTTTTGAGCTGAAAGAAAGCCCTCTCTACTCTTCAGCATGTCGTCATCAGGTCATTACATATCAAAGGGAATGATAGGAATGTAGTAGAGAGCTAGTCCGCCGCCGAGTCAGCCATTGTATGTAACGGTATTACGATTAGAGAAGACAACTAGGCAGCGGTGACAGCGACCAATGCTGCACCACACAGCTTACACGCAAGATGCACATATTTGAAAACTGTACCACCTGCGCTAGCTATGTAACCGCAGCAGGAGTTAATTAAGAGATAGGGACATGCGCAGAGGGAGTGAGTGTGTGGGTAGGTGGATGAGTGGGAGTAGTAGACGAGCTGGAGAGGGGAAGAGCGGGAGCCTTCAAAGGACCTGGAAGAAGGCGGGGGAGGGAGAAGAAAAAGATGCAAGGTCAGACAGGGAGGTAAAGAATGATGATGTTCATATGCAAGGCAAGCAAGTCGCTACGAAAATAAGGATAGAGGGGAGAGTGGAGACAAAAGATACAGGACTCCAAACGAGCGGCATTTGCTGGACATGGAATTCCGTGTTGCCTCTGTGAGCTGCAGTCAGCTCGCCTGTCTAGGCCTAGACCTAGACAAACAAGCATGTAATTCAAGTATTAGCAAGCAAAGATCTAGATAGCATAAGCATGGCAGCTAGAGGAGATAGGCTAATGTAATATAGGCACAAGAAAAAACGCGACGTAGCTATGGCAGAGGTGGACATAGACGGTTGGACCGTCCTCTGCTGTCTTGCTGTCTAGTATCCCCTGTTGAACGAAAAGGGAAGAAGTGGTATAATCAGCAGGGAGTACAGGGACTACAGACAAGGAGGAAAAAGGACGGAGAAAGTGGCTGTCTCCTTTGGTGTCGTTTGTCTATGTCGTTGCCGTTGGGTTGGTATGTTATGTAGCGTGTCGTTCTCGTGCCGTTCTCGTGTGTTCGTGGGTGTTCTTTTGCAGGCCGAGATGTAACATCATGCAGGCCAGAGTGGGCGGACAGATGCGTGAAGTGGCCCGGTCCATGGGGGTCTGAAGGGGCCAGTCTGGGATCTACTAGTTATTATGTTGTGTTATCAAAGAACGGCCATAGCTTCAAGGACAGATCTTCGCTAAGGCTCTACTATATAATACTCAACGTATGAACTTGGAAAGCTTGCTTCGGCACACCATCACATCTTTCTGGCTCTCGCTGCCAGTTTCCTTTCCGGCTTATCAATTGCATGCCATGCCATGCCTTGGCCGTGCCCTTCTAAATCTTGCTCCCCTATTTCTCATTTCTTTGCGCGCGGATCATTTCATTCTGATTGGCTCAGGCTCTAGCCTGGCGAAAAGAAAAAAGGGCGGGGCTTCTTTGTAACTTGTAACTTTGACTTGGGCCCCACTTGGAAGAAAAAACCTCCAAAAGGAGTTTAGCTGGTGACATCGCTTATTTGAAACACTGTAATCAATGCCCTGTCTATGCCTGCCTATGCCTGTCCTCATATTGTGCTATATCATCGATGAGGGCTGTGGTAAAGGAAGTTAATTAGGATGCGTAGCAGTAGTAGCAGCAGCAGTAGCAGTAGCAGTAGCAACAGTAACAGGCCATGCATGGAAGCAAGACCAGAGCTCCATAGCCGTGGCAGTGGTAATTTGGGTGGCATCGCAGTTTGCCTGCTTCAAGAGTTATCCCAGAATGGAATCGCCGTCGCCCTTGCTTCACTTGCTTGTTGACTGGTTTTCAAAGATGTACATATTTGACATGTCTACGTCATTCCCACTCAACCTGGCCGGTAGAGCTCTGCATTTTCATCCTTTACCTCCTCTTTCTAGCTACAACTAAAGGCCGTTCTCAGCCCGTACCCGCACTTATTTCTCGAAGCTCCCCATAAGCAAAGGAAGAAGCAAGGGAAGCAGGGGGGTTCAAGGGGGGGGGGGGACAGAGTAGGGGCAGTCTGAGGTTTGAGGAGAAAGTCTGAGAGGCACCCGTGATGCTAATGAAATGATACCCTGGGAACTGAGGAAGCGTCCCGAATAACAAACTTTAACACTGCTTCAATTTCGGGGATAAACAAACCAGAAGAGGAGCAGAACAAAGACCGTAATGCCCGCATCGTCACCGCCCCTATGAACAAACAAATCTGGAACAAGCCACCTAGTCAGTCTCCCCACCATCAAGGCTTTATCACCTATCGCATCCATTCGCTGTCATTTGTCCGTGGGCTTTAATGGCGTGTCCCTGATCTAGCGCTTAAAACCTGCCTATTACTCTCTGTCGCCGTGTCTCCTAGCCCCAGCGTCAGCCTTTGATCTGGAAACGCAAAGGCCCTTCGCCATGGCGGGCTGGCTTAGTCTAGCCTAGTGAAGAAAAAAGTCTTCTGTCTTCTGTCTCCTGCCTTCGTAGCTGCGGGACATGCAGGGAGCCAGCGATTAGTTTTGTAGGGCTCGCAGTGCATTCTTTTACCCACTCTTCAGGAGGCTCCGTGACGAGAGAGAGCCCTTTAGGCGACCGTCTCCCTGTAACACGCTCTGTAGCACACTTGTGACACGGACATGGCTCTGTAGTACTGCCAAATACATATTACCCCACCTGCCCTCTCTATGGCAGCCCCTCTCTTCTAATGATAGCATTCGTACGCCTGTAGCACTACATGGCTTTGTCGCCCATTGCCCACAACAACAAAAAGCTAGATATAAGAGCTTTGCATGGGGGGAGGAAGTCCATTGTGGGATTTAGGGGGCTTGCTTGTGTGCTACTTGGACTAGGTTCATAAAGATGGCCTTTTGTTACCAAAAAAATGGGTTGCTTCAGGTGTCCCACCCAACTGCTTTGTTCTTCCCCTATCTTTGGCCAGTGATAAGTTGCAAGGGAGCCAAAGCAGCAAATAAAGACATAATCGACAAGTTGTTGATACAGAGAAAAGAGCCCCATTTGCTTGGGTTCTTACGTTTGTTTATTTGCTACTCTCTAGGTGTTGAAAGAAAGACGATAGTCCGTCTCAAATTGTCACCTTGGTTCTATGATAGGTCTGGAGGGTCTTTTAGGGGGCATTCCCTCTGAAATATCATGCTTTGGGGGCTTTGTCTCTATAAATGACTACTAAAACGGAAGTGCTGCAGCATAAAATGGGCGCAAACAAGGCTGCCAGTGTAGGGAGAGCCTAGGGCATGCTGGGGAAGGGTTGAAAAAAGGCACCTACTAAGAACCACATCAGCACATACCTGCACCCCTTTGCTTTGGGGTCCTTTGCTGTCTGCCTGCCTGCCTGATCTGGCCTGCCCTTGCCTTTTTTTTTTTTTTTCTTTGGAAGGTCTGTCCTGTCTGCCGTTTCCACATACAGCACAAGTTTGCTTTGCTTGGCTTTGGCTTGGAGTGGCCGGGTGGTAACTACTAACTGCAATTACTACATTGAACAATAGGGAACTACCGCCCATCTTGATTCTTGATTCTTTTTTTTTTATTACTTTTATTTTTCCTTTTCGCTCTTCATGCCCCTCTCCCCTCATCCCCCCTTTTGAATCTTTTGAGCGAACCTCTCTCACCTTTTCTTCTGTCGTATTTTCATGGTGTGTGTCTTGTGCATTTCTGGCGCTCAAATATTACAAGCCAAAGTTCAATTCAACCCCCTTTCGACTTCAAAGCTCATCATTCATAGCATCGCCTTGATTTTCTGCCCTTTTGCTTGTTTTTGCAGCAGAGGGTTTACATGTTCATATTAACTAGCTAAGAAACAACCCTAGTGACTATACCCTCTATTCTTCCTTCTCCTCGCCCTTCGCCCTTCGTGTCGCTGTTTTCGCTGCCTCTAGACTTGCCTCTATCTCTCCATCTCTTTTCTTACCAAGTAGCCTTTTTTGCTCTATTTTTTTTTCCCTATTTCTGAGGGAAACAAAATCTAAACTACATCATCGCGCGGCGCATTTTCTATTCTGCACTGCTTCTGTTACTCTCTCCTCCTCTCTTCGATTTCGATTTTCCTCTTTTTTCTTTCCTCTCGCCGCTAAAGGCTTGTTGGCTGCTATTACTGCCATTGCTGCCACTGCCACTGCCACTGCCACTACTGCTACTGTTGTCCCCGCCTGCCCGCCACCTAGTTCAACTTATCGCTCGCTCGCTCGCTCGCTTGCTGCCCCATCCTCTTTGTTCTGCTTGCTCTTGACGAGCAAGACTTGGATGTGATGGCTCATGCCCCCCTCATCCGGAACGATACGGCCCCTCTCCCCCTATTCTCGCGCGATAGGAATAACTCAATTGCTGGCCTCATGAGCGCCGCTCCCAGAATTAGCGGACTCTCTGGCACCACCCTTGGAAGCTCCGAAACCAACCTCTCAAGCACCACTACTACCGGAGCTCCCAACTCCACCCCCACCTCCATCATGGCCATGGCTGGCAATCCTATGGCCACAGCCAACATCATCAACCAAAAGGCCGATGCCTCTCGCTCCCTCTACCAGATCTGCCGCTCGCTCAAACAACGCCTCGCTCTTGTCCCCGGCTTCGAGCCCTACCTCCAGCAGCTCGACCCCAATGAACCCGTCGACTCCCTGTGGGAAATGTTCCGCACCGGGCTTCCTCTTCTCACCATCTACAACGCCCTGCAGCAGGGCGAGATCAAGATCGAAGATTCAATTGCCGTTAATAAGCGGCCTAAGATGGCTGTTTTCCGCTTTGTGCAGGCTTGTCTCAAGGACTTGAATATCCCCGCAGCAGAATGTTTTGTGATTAACGATGTTCTGGGTAACGATACTACTGGTTTCGTCAAGGTACGCCCTGGTGTCTTTGCTTCGCTCGCTTCACCCTCTTTTCCTCGTTGCTTCGCTTAATACTCCATGGCTTCTTTACTCTTGCCTCTCTCTTCTTCTCTTTACTACTGCTGACTATCTCGTCTTTTAATTCCAGGTTACCCAAGTCGTCAACCTCGTCCTCGACCTCGCCGAGCAAAAAGGCCTGCTCTACCAGCCTCAAACCTACCCTGAGGAAGATGCCATGGCCCCAACAGAGGCTGTCAAAATGTCGTACACTGACTATGTCATCCGTGAACTTGTCGATACCGAAAGGAAATACGTCCAAGATCTCGAAAATCTCTTTGACCTTAAAAACACTCTCGAGCAAAAAGGCGTCATTACCGGTGACGTTGTTCACTCCATTTTCCTAAACATCAACTTTATTTTAGACTTCCAGCGCCGCTTCCTCATTCGAGTTGAAACTACCAACTCTATGCCACAAACCAACCAACGTTGGGGCTCTCTCTTCGCCAATCTCGAAGAGTCTTTTGATATCTACTTGCCGTTTATCGCAAATCAAGGCAAAGCCGCTGAACTTGCCGGCCAGGTATTTGACAAGATTCAGTCTGCTGAACACCCTGTTGCCATTGATTTCAATACTCTTGATGGCTTCCTGTTGAAGCCCATGCAAAGACTTGTTAAGTATCCTCTACTTCTCAAGGTATGTCTTTTAAAATCCTCTTCCAACCTCGCTCTTGCTTATATTAATGTCGTTTTGCCCTTTAGGATCTTCTGAAAAAGAGCGAAGATGAAGCAATCAAGCAAGATCTCCAAGAAGGCATTGATGCTGCCGAACGTGTGCTGTTCAAAGCCAATGAGGCCGTTAATGTAGGCCTGTTGGACGAAGCACGCAATGACCTCATGTCTCGTGTTGATGATTGGAGAAGTCATAAAGTTGAGCAATTTGGAAAACTGCTCATGCATGGCACTCATCCCGTGATAACCGGCAAGAACGACCAAGAGCGTGAAGTAAGTTTTTCCTGTTCAAAACGTTGAAAAATGAAAGCCATGTCCGCACTATTTGGTCACTAATCTGTTCTTTTGTTTGTAGTATGAAATATACCTCTTCGATGCCATCCTTCTGTGCTGCAAGGAAGCTACGCCAGCCAAGTCAAAAGACAAGAAGGACCGAACCAGAAGTACTGGTCCCAAGCCAAAGGGCAGAAACACTGCTAAGCTGCACTTGAAAGGTCGCATCTTTATGTCTAATGTTACTGAAGTCGTGACACTTTCTAAGCCAGGTAAGCAACAGTAGCATCAAAACTAGCACACAAAACCTCGTATTGTTGAAGCATTATTCTATTCCGAAACTTGACGACTAACACGATCATCTAGGCTCTTACAGCGTCCAGATTTGGTGGCGTGGTGACCCTGGCATCGAATACTTTACTGTAAAGTTTGCCAACGAAGAACAGCTTAAAAAATGGAGTGCTGCGCTTGACAAACAGCGAAAAGAATGCGAGACGAAAACAGCAACTGAAGAAGCTGCCACGACAGAATTCAACTGGATGCGCTCCCAGAACATTGAAAACCCTTATAAAGAAGAAGGAAACGATGATGATGAGGACACTTACAACCAGACAACCTATGGTTCACACCAATCTAGTGGCATGCTCTCTAGAAATGCCTCAAGCACCAACATCAGAGCTCGCTCAGCAACAGGGGATAGCTCTCAGTCGCTAAACGGAATGTCTCGAGGACCCGCACCCCGATTCCCTGTGCCATCTCCTGGACTGAGCATTCAAACACAATCGTTGACAGGCATGAACAGATCTGCAGCTCTATCACCTGGTGAACGAGGAGGTATAGATTCGTACTTTTCCCCTGTGGGAGAATCGCCCGTTTCGATGAGAACAAGCACTACTAGTGGCTCTTTCCCCACTCCCAGCACAGGCTACCCCTCATTCCAGCGCACTGGCACTCCTCAAAGTGGATGGGAAGACTCCAACCGTTACACAGCACCTCCCGGACCTCGGGCTCCCTCTAGAGATGGTAACGGCAGTCGAACTTCGCGTGGGCCCACACCGGTAAATGCCTCTTCGCAACGTAGTCGTTCTTACAGCACACCCGACATCGCAAACCAGCCCGGTATGCGACGCAATACTGCTGGCACCATTCAAGCTGGAGGCATCCCGGCTGTCCCCGGAATCCCCGCCCATCTCCACCATGATGGTATAAATAGGTCTCAGTCTGGATCTCCCCGCAATGACATCCCCATACGAACCAATACTGCTAGCCCTGGAACTAGTGGCCAGCAATTCCGTGGTCACGCACATAAAGGTAGTTATGGAGGGCAGATGGGCCAGTTTCCTTCCCAACCGACCCATCGCCAAGGTACCCCTGGATCGACCAACGGCAGCTTCTCTGGAGTACCCGGTGGCAGCTTCTCTGGAGCGCCTGGTGGTAGCTTCTCTGGGGCGCCTGGTGGCAGCTTCTCTGGAGCGCCTGGTGGTAGCTTCTCTGGAGCGCCTGGTGGCAGCTTCTCTGGAGCGCCTAGTGGTAGCTTCTCCGGGGCACCTGGTGGAGGCTCAGACTACCGCACAGTCTCACCGCCAACGGCGTCGGCAGGGGCAGGCAATGGGGCAACGCATGTGGGAAGCCCTGAAATCCCTAATGCCACACAGCTTAAGGTACGGGTCAACTGTGATGGCGGCACATACTTTACACTTGTTGCCGGATTCAATATTACCTATCAGACACTAGTGGATCGTATTGATGCCAAGCTCGCACGCTTTATGACGGCGACAATTGGGCGTGGTCAGCTCAAGCTGCGGTACCGTGACGAAGATGGAGACTTTGTGCGTATAAGCAGCGATGACGACATTCAGATTGCATTTATGGAGTGGCGGGAGAGCATGCGAAACTCGCCTGCAGGCGTGGGCGAGATTGAATTATTCTGCACTAGCGATACCTAGCCAGCTCTAGCTAGAGTGGGCCAAACTAAGCCAACAAAGAAGTGGCATAGGTGATGCTAACTAACGTTGGCCGAAGACGTGAAGCTCGTAAGAGTTGTTTCTTCTCCCCTTCTCCCCGTCCCCCTCCCTTCCTCTATTCTTCTATTCTTCTCTTCCCTTTTTTCTATACAATCTTTTTTTCTGCCTCTATTTGACGTCGTCGGTCCTACGGTCTTGGTTTTCTTCCCTTGTTTTCTTAATGCACTTGATTTGTTTGTGGTTTTCATTATTATTTTTCCCCCTCTCATATACACAAAGGGGCCCGGCCCGCGCCTTAGGGCAAATGCCTTGGTAGCGATCTAGTTGGACCGAATCCAAGTTTGTTTAATGCCTGCTTCGCTTTTGTGGGTTTGCTCTTCTGATGGCAGCTTTGCGGTTGAGGAGACGGACAGCATTGATACGTGAGGAGAAGTAGAAGGATGGACAAGAAAGGGGATTTATTATGCCTCCTTCTACCTACCCTCTTCTCCCCGCTGTTCCTTGAATTCTTGGTGAACCCTTCTTCCTTTGCCCCCAAGATGTTTGTCTGCTGTCTCTCCACCAGCTAAGGGCTGTGCTTTTTTTCCTATCTGCTTGATCATATTTTCTTTTACTTTGCCACTGTTGTCATGTTGTCTCTGAGAGTTGTTTTGGAATTTCGTTCTGCTTTCTCTCGTTTACATTGTTTTTTGTTTCTTTCATCATATATAGGGAAACGGCGCAATATACCAAACCTTTTTTATTTCTGTCATAAGTTGCTTAGACTACAAGAACATGCTATCATGCAGCATGGCAGAAGTTGTAGTCGGGCCAGATCGTAGAGCTGGTTAGAATCGGGTGTTGTACAAAGTTTGATATACATATGTGAAGGAAAGAAGAGGACTTGGTGAGATATGGAGATGTGATGTGATGGCACCTGGTGGGTGTCCGCTAAAATATATGAAAAGGAACCGGAAAAGAGACAGATATAAAACCAAAACACAAAAGGAAAAGAGCAAATAAACCAAGCACAATTGGGCAGAGCTCTTGGCCTAGCCCTGGAATCTCTTGCCCTTCTTGAATGGCGTCGGGTTGACGTTGCGCTTCAACCGCGCTAAATGCGAGTTGATAGCGTTGTGAGGTGGCATCGCCGGCTTGCTACCGTCCATGCACTTGCGCAGTTGCTGTTCAAGGACTGCACAGCCGGCCGTGTTGTAGCCTGCAGCGGCCCAGCATCCTATAAGAGAAGAGGGGGTGGTGTTAGCGGGGCTAGTCCGGGAGAGGGACAAGGGCGAGAGGAGAGGGACACGCAGAGGAGAATTGGTGAGAAACATACCCAGAACAGTTGCCATGACCTGCACGCAGTGTGGCTCGGGCTTGGCCTGCGGGTCCTTGATCTGCAACAGAGGCAGGGGAGGAAGACGCATCGGCTTTCCGGGCATTGTGGGGGAGGGGAGGTAGAAGATAGAGCGGAAATGTGCGGAAGAGGCGGCCGATGACACTGGCAGACGGAATGGGGGATAGCTAGCGAAGTAGGAAACGCAAGAGTGGAAGATTCCGAGAGATGCAAGGAGCGATAAACAGAGTTAGCGATTGGCTGGGTAGACAGGTACTGCTGGGCTTGAACTGCGTTCCTAGACTTGACGTATCACGGGCGTTGGAACTTGCTATCAAAAGATTTTACGGAAGCTTGAGCTTGGATGGTGGTGTGGGTTTAGCCGAAGATGATGCGATAATAACCCTGAAGGAAGAATTTGGTCAAGGGTTTGCTTCGAAAAGAGGGACTGGAGTGTCAGTAATAGTAGAGGTTTTATGGCGACAGCGGAAAAGCTGGAACAGGGCTGTCGATCACATGGCTAGAGGTGTCAATATTTGTTTGGCACACATTTATTTCTGGAGGCATATTTAGAGGCTTTTGGTGTAGAGAGCGAAGAGTATTGGTGATAGAAGACCCGGAGAGATGCGCAAAAAGGGAAAGACCAAGCTTTGACCTTCCTAATCTGTTTTCCTCCTCGCTACTAGAGGGGCCAGGGCAGCCTACTTGATCCTTGCCATAGAAATCAAGGTTACACAGCCAGCAAGTGACCAAGATCCTCAACTTGGGATAGGTAGTTCAAGATAGACTTCGAACTGCCTGAAAGGGAAGGGGCGATGAAGTTGCTTGCTTTAGGGAAAAAAGCCAGTTGTTTGCTCTGCTTACCTCAGCATCTCCAAAACTTCTTCTATGTGTATGTGACATTGCTCCATTTTCTTCTCCTTTTCTTTTCTTTTCTTTTCCCTTCTTTTGCCAATAACACGCAAAACGCAACGAAAATTGTAAAATGCAAGCCAACGCAAGAGACCAGCGGCAATACGGAGGCCAATAACACCATTCGAATAAGTGGAAAAGGGCGCCCTGCTTTTCCCCAGAGTCATTCGCTAACAGAGTCGTAGTCGGTCGAAAGAGAATGCCATGGAAGGAAGATGGGATTGTGCCAGGGCGCACTGTGTCGTATTGCAGCTTTCAGCTTTTCTCTGATCATTAGAAAGGGTGCAGCTCATATGAAAAACAGAGATCTAGGGAGAAAAGCTAGCGGATGAGAGAGGAGACCTGCATTATGTTGTCATGGCTATCTTGGGCGGCATATTTGGCTGGGTATGGGGATGGGAAAGAAAATTGTCAGTCTTCTTTTTATGAGTCTTGGGAAGGCAAGTCTCCTGCACGTATGTAAGTGTGTTGGGCCGAAGCAGAGCGAGAGAAGAGAGAAGAGAGATGACAACAGAGAAAAATGGCAGTCGGACGCACGCTAGCCGCGGTGCTGGATTTTCCTTTGGGCTGAGAGTTTCACTGATGACGCGAGGCCTGGTAAGTAAAAAAGATGGCGAGTTGCATTAGAATAGTTGCGAGGAAAATGATGTCGTTGGTCGACTGTGGCTCCTCTTCTTTTTACCTTCCCCTCTTTCACTATTCCTCTTTTCCTCCAATCTCCCTGTTGTGTGGTACATCCCAGCTCGGCATCCGTCTACACACCTACAATTTCGTTCTTGTTTTTGCCTTTGCCCGCCCGTTTTCTCTTATATATCGACCTTCATTCTCTCTTGGACTTATGACATCTGTGCCATACCCTTGCATCCGTTTTTGCACTAGCAACCCTAGTGCCAACTGCTCCTACTTATGCCACCAGACAGTCAGGCACCCGGGTCCCTGCCAGTCCCCCAGCTCGACCCAGCAGCGATGATGACGAGTCGGTGCAAGTCTGGCCCGGCACAACATGTGCCAGAGCTTCTACGCTCGCGGCCACGGCCACGGCGGCTTCGGACATTGGGGCTACGGCCGATTAAGCATCAAAAGTTGAGCTGCCCGCAAGTCTCCCCGTTTAAGTAACTCAAAGCACGGCGATGGCGCTGGTGCTGTTGTGGCTTCATTGCGGTTTTTGCAGGGTGCTAACGCCTCTCTCCTCTGATGTTCAGCCCTACTGATGTTTTTTGTGCTGTGATCACGCCGATTTCCCCAGATATAGGGCTAGAAGTCGTCCAAAATACCCGGCCCTCGGTTATGGAATTAGGCTCCATATTAAACACAGAGACCTCGGTCACGGCACCCGGCTGTGCTCAAGGCTCCCAGCTCCTAGGCCGGGATCCTAGCAAGTGAGTGAATGGTGTGGATGATGCGGATTCCGAAGCATGCTGACAGGGCCTAACTCACGTGCAGACGACTTGCGATCCACGACTATTCGTCTGGATCGGATCCTGAGTGCGGCACCAGCAGCTTGTAAGCCTTCCGTAAATATATTGCCGGGATAATATAGACGTTAACACGCTGTTTCAGAGAATTTCAGGCTGCCCCGCAGAGCCCTACGCAAAAATGCCGACCCAGACAGGCCCCCAGCCTTAATGCTGCCCATATTGTGAAGACGGCCACGGGGAAGGCAGCCCGCCGTCGGCGCCAGAGCTGCATGATGCCAGAGCTCACCGCGCATGTGCGTAGTGCCGGTATTAATCGCCTTACTGCTCTGTTTCAAACCTGGATTCCCAAAGGCATAACACGGAACAACCGCCGCAAATTCACACGCGTGTTGGTTGGCTCTGTTTGTGCAGCACTGGCGAGCATCCCCGATATGGGAGATTTTGTGACTGCCACACAAAAGACCCCGGGCAAGCCGGTGCAAATACAGCTAGAGGTGGACGCAGAGTTTAATGAACTATGTGCGCCCTTGGTAGGTGAAATGGCGGTACAGGAATTGCATCGCGACGTGGATGACCAGGTTTCCCTTCCTAGAGAGTCAGATATGGAGCCGGAGAACTGCGAATGGGTAGCAAAGACAGACCCCGTGACGCAAGTAGCGCTTGAAACTGGCCTCCTCAGTACGGAGAGGGCTTTGGCCGAGCCTCCAGCGAACAGTGTCTCTTCTGCTGAAACAGTCTTAGAAAATAATGTGCTTCCGGTGGCCATACGCGATCCCCGCATCGTTACGTCTAAGCAGTGCGCTGCATTCGACGATTGCTATTACACTATTCAGGCACGCGCGCGTTTTCCTTACTGGATTAGTAGGAGTGACTCTGACGGTCCTTGTGATTTTCTCCTGTGTCCTCCTTCACCGACTATGGATGACGATAGCGAGATTATTCAAGAAGTAACAAGCTTGATGCAGAGCCTGAGTCTCAGCGTTGGTGGTACTTCTGTAGTACCCCCTCCTTGGGTTGTAGCCTCGGCTCCACCCTTAAGCCTAGCTACAGGCCCTGCTCTGGCGTCCATCTCGATGCCCATCTCGGCGTCCATCTTCGACTCTACTCTTGGCCCTACCCCTCTGTCTTCTCCGAGAGCTCATTTGCAAAGCGCTCAAGAGGTCCAAGCTCCGGCTCCCCCTATTACGGGAGACTTTGTGTTTGGAGTAACGCGCTCTATATCCCCCATTTTTAACCCCAATTTTGGCCCTCCATCGCCCCCCCTTTCACCTTTACTTCCACTCCAACCCAGTGCTTTCCCGCCACCACTAACTCTCTGTACTGCGCCGAAAATCGTATTTGGTGTTTCTAAGGCACCTAGCAGTGCTTTAGATCCAAACACGGACATGCCTAACTTTCCCTTCACCTTTTCTTCAGCTAAGCCTGCTACAGTGCCGCAGTTTTGGGGGGGAAACATAGAACCTATACCATCTCTAGCGCTAAACCTTACAGCAGGGAAGGCTGCAGCACATATAAAGCCATTTGTATACGGCCATTCCGCTGTTGTGGAATGCCAGTCGAAACAAACTCACTTACAGTCTCCTACATCTTCAGCATCCGAATCTGTGCTGTCCGTTGTGCCTAGCATACTGGATTTACCCCCTCTATCTACTACATCGCCTTCAATTGTTTGCTCGGCTGGGACGCGCTCGCCACTTTATGCGGCGACTAAGTTCTGCGAATCGATCCATGGCCTCAACTCACCAGTAATGGAAGGAGCCCTTAGCCCGCTGGCCATGTATCAAAAGCAAAGGGTGCGAGAGGTCGTGAGCAGACGCATGTGTAGTAAGCGCTTGAGAGACTACAGCGAGGAGGAGGGAAAACTGCAGGCCGCTAAGCGGGTCTGTTCCTGGGGCGAAGCCATTGAAAATAGAAAAATTGCTCGCCTGAGGGGGGCGATGATAGTACGACATGCATTAGGGTCTTCATCACACTAGGGTTACGGTGGTAATATTGAAGCGCATGCAATACAGAGCCTTTTTTAGAGGCCTCACCACGCAATAATGGGCCGGTCAGTGATTAATTTTGTTTACGCACAATCTGGGCTAATCTAAATGTGGACCATGAGTCTCTAGGCACCTGCTGGGCAGACCGCACGGCTAGTTGCAGAGCTGTTCTGTTGACCTCAAAGAGTGCAGCACTAGATGTGCGATGCCAGAGAGCAAATAAGCAAACACATTCAGGAAAGGCCGAATCTCAACGGGCCTGCCGAAGATTTAGGAGGAGAGAGGAGAAATCGCGAAGAAGAGTAATTGGCACGGTGCTTCCATGCAGTCACATTTTCCTTTTTCTTGCTATTCGGAAATCACCGTGAGTGATAGGCTGAGGCTGCATATTGTGAAGCGTACTCCGCCTCGCTTAGCCAAAAGCAAGGTAAAGTACGTAGGATGGCGGTTCTTTCTACTTGCTTCGATCTTAAACTCCTAACATTTTCTTTCAAGCCGCACCACTGTTTCTAAAATAGTTGATCCTGGTGGCTTGTAAGGCTATGGTTGCTTGCTGACTGAGTTCTGCATGCTGGGCGAAATGTTATTCGGGGACCGGTCCCGAGGAACCGGTACCAGGGGCTTAATTTTATTTTTATAGAGCGTTACGAGAGCGTCACTAGACTCTATAGGACTGCGAAGAACCGGTGAGTGGAGTTTGATGAGATGGAGGAGCGGCCATGGCCGATTGTTACACTGGCTATGAACCTCGGTTCTTTGTACTAATGCTGTCTTTGTTGGTGGTTTTATTTATTTAGTCTGCCTTGCGCTCTCTCAAGGGATAGATAGACGGTAAAGGACCTGTCCACAACTCCCACATTCCACTTCACATCTTAATTGAACATTCATCATCATGTGTCGCCCTATGCAAATTGCTAGACACACCTACTCTGTGTGTAAAAGAAGCCAGCTCCATGGCTATGCTCACATCTTCAACTGTCTGATATTCGAGGTGTGCGAACGGCCCGTCAAGGCATGTTTGCGTACCATCAAGCACTTGCGCAACCCCTTCGATCCTTTTCACGACCGCAGCCATAGCCTTGAAAATTCCGGCGAGTATCAGTACATCGTATGCCAGCCCGGAATATGTCCCTGCCTCGAAAGCCGCATGGCCCTACGCGACTTCCATGTCATCGAGCGGGGCCCCGGCGAGCTCTCAGAGCTGTGTGTGATCGAGGACCAGAACGACCCAGTGTTGTACGCAGCATTCAAGAGACATTTTGGTCGTCGGGTGCGTGAAAACAGCGCTCATGATCAGAGGGATAAACAAAGAGAAACAGAGAGAAAAAAGGAGAGAGGGAGAGAGAAGGAAAGAAGAAGAGATCGCTCGCGTGTGTATGCGGAGTACCCCGAAGACCGTGGAAATTGGACGTCAAGCCCTGGCTGTGATACGGAAGCTAGAGAGCGACGCCAATCGCGCCAATCGCGGGAGCACAGGCTACCAACTGAGAAGCAGCCCTCGAGATCTAGGAAGCGTTTCCAAGAGGGACGTTCTTCTAGTAGCCGGCCTGTAGATCAGAGATCGGAAGAGAGACTTCCCTTCGAGAACCTCACGCCAAGCTGGAATCTACCCGGCAGATACACACCCGAAAGATATCCATCTTCCGGCCCTTCCTCTCACGAATACTCCCCCGAAAGATATGTTTCTAGAGGCCGCACTCCAGGCTCTGCGTCATGCAGCCATAGAAATCCCGAGCGTGTACGGAAGAACTCCCGATCTGTCGGGTTTGTGCTGCCTGACGAGCACGACAACCACGGTTACAGTTATGACCAAGGCGAGCGTGGCTTCGATGAACGTAACCATCGTAGTAAAGAAAGAGCCCGGTGTGAGCGTCGCAGCCGGACTCGTCATGAGAGCAGAGTCAGCAGCGGCGACCGCTCACGTGACAGGTCATATGGAGCGCGCCACGGCGCTAATTGCGAGACGTCTCGCAGCGAACGGCAGAATGCGCGCTATGATGGATACTATGGAGATGACAGCTACGATTCGGTGCCACGGGCGTACCATAGAAAGACTAAAGAGTCGAAGACGAAGCGAGACTGTGCCCCTGCCCCCCTTTCTCATATTGGAGGAGATGGGAATAAGCTTGTGAATCAAGGGGGAAGCACAGCGAATAGGGTTGTGTCAAACTACAAGCCGCCATCTGTCGAGAGCATTGCGGAGTAAGGAGAACATACGGGTGGACAGGACAGAAGGCTTGACAAGGATATAGGCATAGTAGACTCGGAAACATGCAAAGACTGGTTGTTGCTCAATGGAAATTACTATTTTAAGAACATCTCTCCGTGTAACGTATCACAAACTAAGTGTTGGGCCTAGAGCCGCTGATGCAGGCAGCCGATAGAGGCTATCTAATCTGCTAGAATAATGTGGCAGATCCAGCCGGTGGATGGCTGGCCTCTTCTCGTGGCGAGTTTCACTACGCGCTAGAGCTTCGTGTGGATGTGCGAGCGCTTAGGCAGACAAGGCTAGGGAAGTCAAGGAAACAAAGGGCTGTGTTTAGGGTTGCACGGCGCTTAGGCAGACAAGGGTTGAAGGATCCAATTAGCAAGGGGATAGCAATGATTGGCTATGAAGAGAGGCATAGAGAGAAGAATAAAGAGAAAAGAAATAGCTGAGGAAAATTAAAGAAATAAGGTATACCAAGAGGAAGCAAAGGTGATGGGAAGAGCGTGAAAGAGTGGAACGAACAGAGAGAATGTGTGAAAATGCGTGGTTGCTGTGGTGCTTGGAGACGCCGCCCAAAGCTGGGTGCTCTCAAAGCAGGGTTTCTTTTTATTTTTATATCATATTTTTCTTTCCTTTGTGGAAGTTCTCAACTGTTCTCGCTGCTTCTCGTTATTTGCACATTGCTTCGGCATTCATTTTTTTCTTTAGTTTCCTTGTCCATCATCTCCTTTGTTCTCCCTAATATGGACGTCTAAAAGAAAGGATCTGCTGCTGCTATTTTTTCTTTGTCTCCATCCTCGTCCTCGTCTACTTCTCTTTATTCCTCATATCCCTCTGCAGAGCTCTGTTGATCTTGAGTTTCTTTGCGCTCCTTAGTCTCTCGCTTTGTTCTTTCCTTTGCCTTTTCCTTTCCCGTTTCTGCATCTTGTTTTACCTGGAGTAAAAACTCTTCCCGTTGCCCTTCTTTTTTCATCTCATCTTGTTTCCTGCTTCTCTCCCAAGCTTCGTCTCTTCTTTGCTCTCCTCATTTTAAACATTTCCAACTTTTCCTTGCTGCAAATATAGTTTCATATCTCTCTAGCCCATCATGACTTTCGGTATCTCCCAAAACATCCCCAACGTGCCATCCAACCTACGCTCCAAAGTGCTCGATATCGCCTCACTGCGTAGCCTCCCTCGCCATGTCTCCACTTCCCATACACCGTATCTTGGTCTGCGTGCCCGCCTGTCTCAGGTGTGGTTGAACCGCTGGACTGTCCTGTTACTGCTTGTGCTGGTCCGCGTTCTGCTAACTCTCGGCAGCCTACACGACAACATCGACGATGCTAAAGAAAAGGCGCTTTCGGCCTGCACCAAGGTTGAGGATGTTGGTAGCGCCATGGCATCTATGCCTCATTATCTATCGGTCGGCGTTAACGATATGTCGGCCGGTATGGTTGACACAGCTGTTCGTGCCATGGTTGGTGCCATGGACCTGGCATTGACGGTCGTCGAGAGCCTGATCATCTTTGTCATCAACATGATGACGTCGACTTATGTGTGTCTCGTGACGTCGCTAATTCACAGTGGCCTAAATGCTGCAGCAAACGTCACGCAGGAAGTCACAGACTTGATGAATAAGGCTATCAAGGGCATCACAGACTCGATTTCTTCAGGTGCTGACTCGCTGCAAGACACCATCAACAAGTTTGCTGATGAGATTGAAAGCTCTGTCTTTGGCAGCCTGCTCCCAGACATCCCTAAAGTCAACTTCACTGAAGATTTGACGAGCCTAAGCAATATCAAGATCAATACTACTAGCTTCGTCAGCGACCTGAACGAGCTTAACGACAACATTCCCACCTTCGAGCAGGCCAAGAACATGACTGATGCTGCTATCTCTGTACCGTTCGACCTGATACGAGATGCCATCACCGACAAATACGCCAACTACCGTTTTGACAGCACTGCCTTCCCGATAGCACAGAAGCAGCAGTTAAGCTTCTGCTCCAATAATGATGGACTTAACAGCTTCTTCGATACGCTATATGAAACCGCCCGCTCAGCTCGCACCGCCTTCATCGTCGTGCTCATCCTACTGGCTCTTGCTGCAATGGCCCCTGCTGGCTGGATGGAAGTCCGCCGCTGGCGCCGCGACCGCTCTAATGCCCATATTGTGCAGGCCAGTCACAGCAGTGGAGCTGGCAGTCCTATGGCTGCACAGGCTGAGCCACTACGTGATCCCATGGACGTTGTGTATATTGTAGCACACCCACACTCGGCCCACTGGGGTCTCATGGCTGCATCGCGGCTTAGTGGCAAGAACCAAATCCTACTGCGTTGGACATGGGCCTACATGACTACTACACCAGCGTTGTTTGTGCTTTCCCTAGCCGTGGCCGGACTGGCCGCATGTCTTTGCCAGCTGGCCGTGCTGCATGCATTGCAGAAGCAGATTCCAGCATTGAGTGACCAAGTGGGCGATTTTGCCGGAGATGTTGTAACTACGCTGCAGAATGCTTCAAACGAATGGGCTGTTGGCGCAAACAGCGTTCTGGGCGAGCTGAACGCTGATGTCAACGCTGATATTCTCGGCTGGGTGATCAACGGCACGACAGCGGCAAACAACACACTTAATAGTTTCACCGATGTGATGGAGACGGCGCTTGGCACGGCTTTCAATGGGACCGTTCTCAAGGAGCCTATCTCCGATGTGATCTACTGCCTTATTGGCCTGAAAGTCGCCACCGTGCAGAAGGGCTTGACCTGGCTGCAGGAGCAGGCCAATGTGTCGTTCGCGCAGTTCCCAGCCGATGTGTTTAGTGCTGGTGCTAACTCTAGCCTGGGTGCAGACTCGAATATGACAAGCTTCCTAGCTAGCCCTGCTAGTGTTACGACAGACGAGATCTCTGCTGCTGCTGACAAGATTGTCAATAAGCTTCGCAGTGCTATAACGATCGAGGCTTTAATTTCGCTCGGCGTGCTTCTTGTCTATGTTGTAGTTGTGCTCTCTGGCATGCTAGCTGGGCTCTATGCTGCTATCACAACCGAGAAGACCCGGGCCGAGGGTGGCGGCAGTTTCACCTTTGCAGACCCTCACGGCCAACCAAACGATAGCCCACCAGTTTACACGGCCACACCTACCGATGCATACAGAATGCCTAGACGCAACAGTGCTGCAACGGTGGCCGCACTTGGAAAGCTGCTAAAGACGCGAGCAGGACTTGACAATGATATCGGCCAAGAGTACGCCGGCGCTTCTGTCACCAGCGAAAAGGCCGCTGGCGGTGGACGGAACTAGGAGACTGTCTACGGCCATGCAGCCCCAGGGGGCCCAGTTGGCCATGAGGATCAGGAGTGTAATCGGCCTCAGCTAAAGCCGAGTGTTAAACAGCGTGCTGAAGATCAAACTAGGGCCGGGGTGCAGCCTAGGCCAGGCGACAGGCCTGCACGCTTACAGCCAGTAAACGTTTTTGATGATGCGTATGCCTACTCGACATCGATGCAAAGCCCGGCATATGAGGCTGGTGTGTTTTCCGACTCGGAATGGGTTCGGCATAAGCCCCGGGGCTAGACGGCAAATAGAGAGAGAAAAGGGGGTGTAGGGCCTGTTTGCGTTCTTCTTTTATTTTTCATTTGTTTCCTTGGTTTGGCTCTATTTTTCAACAGTGTTCAAGTGCGAATCACTTCGAACCGCTTTACTTTGCATCGCATAACAGCACCTCAGATCATATTACATCATAATAATCTGCATAATACACATGTCCAATTTTACGAGTTACGCTGTATAGACGTGGGGAGAGGAATATCTGAATAGGGCACATGCTTGTTTCAAAGCATATTGTTAGGCTACGAGTGCTTTGGGTTATATGGTTCCTGAATCGCTGAGCACTACAACAGGCAATTTAGCGTTTTTGGAGCATACAAGCTTTATGACTCCAAAATTTGTAGAGGTAATATGTTATCGCCCACTAAGAGCTTACAAGCATATATGCCCAAAGTGGCCTCTGGGATCTTGGCGGTTTGGCCATTTTGACCATGATGCCAGCGACTTTTCTTCATCCGGGAACACTACTAGTGTTTTCCAACTATCATCGCCCTTGAGGATCTATGGCCAGGGACCACAACGTTCCTTAACCTTTGGCTTGAACTCAATCTAATCTGGGGTTTCATGGTTAAGGATCGAAGCAGATGCGTCAACTTGTGGCCAGTCGATTTAAATAGCTCACCCACAAGAGTGGGGGAACTTGCAAGTGTCCTTAAAGCGCCTTTAAGATGTTGCGATGTCTTGCTCTGTTGTGAAATGTGAGAATGTTTTTGTTAAAGCTTCTTATTTCACGAGACAATCAACGAGCACTGCGTTATTCAAAAGATCAGGGCTAGATGATTACAGATGCGTGGTGGTACAATACGATGTATCAGCCACTTTGCGCCACATCATCACGTGACAAAGCATAGACCATAGGCCAGAGCAAGTTAATTTGGTGGGTACTGTTTTCCCCACATTTGCTGTCACAACGATCAGGGTCGGTCGACGTTTCTTACACCTCCTTCAATACCACACAAGGTTCCATCATGACGTTTGCAAAAGATAAACGCGCTCATTTCTTCATGATTTTGCAATAACCTTTCTTTCCCTTGTTCAGTATTCTTGTGCTGCCCTTCTTGCTACCCTTCACGCTTGATCTAGTGCTACTAACACCTGTGAGCAACCTTGGCGCTACTCTTGTAGGACGAACCAGCTTATCTTCTACCTTTCCTTAAACAAAGTTACGAACTTCGGAACATTCAAAGATATCTACCAATACTAACTAGCCCGAGAACCCTGAAGAATCACCCCAGATCATCTTCAGCCAGTTTTTCGCCGGTCATTCAAATGAGGTGTGATTATTTTACCTTGGCAAGCTAGATTGAAACTTAGAGTGCCATATTTCATAAAAGCTGGCAGTTAAGCGCTGCCTAACAAGTAAAGGGCCGACTCTCCCGATGGCTAGTATAGGTGGCGAGAGCTATAGAACAACCAGGGGGGCTAGCAAAATGCGATGCAGGTAGCTGAAGAAAGAAAGCGTATATTGAGAGCCAGGCCTGCGGCAGAAGCGAGTAGGCTTAGCAGTGAAGAATGGGGGCTTTGTGGTGGATAATACTAGAGCCGAGCGGCTTGCCTATGCGGCCAGTGGTAGTATAATGCGTGTTCAGCAACGGGAAACTAACGTCCATCGGCATTGCTTTGGAACTTGTCGTGACATGACTTGGTTGAGAGAAAGAAAAACGCAATCAGTAATTAATACAAAGCAGCCGTGAGGCCACGATAACAGAAAACTATGCCACTGGGAAAGCAAAGTCTCGTCTAAAATCTAATAGTCAGAACAAGTGGAAGTACTATACGCTTATGAAAAACAAAACAAGGAAACAAAGGAAAAGCAACCCAAGCAAACTCATTTCTCCAACGCCCAAAACAACCTGGGCATCTCCACCATCTCATTCGTGAAGCTTTTCACCGAGATCTTTTTGCAATACTGAAACTCGTGCGACTTCTCGGCAGCCTTTTTCTTCCGCTTCACCCACAGCTTCTCAAATGATTCCAAATACCCAAACGACCACTGTGGCCGGCGATAGACTTTAGACTGGGAAAAGCCAAACACCATAACATTGTCGGTTTCAGAGCTGTACCGCATTTTGTTCAGGCTCAAAGTTCTCCACGTCACGCCTTGCTCGTGAATAGCGCGGAGCGATTTCACGCCTCGGTCTTTAAGTGACCAATATGCCTTGTCTGACACGCTGAGCCGATCCCCTGCCCACGAGAGGAACATCATAAACCCGAGAGTGTGTCCTGAGCGGTGGGGAAAGTCCCGGTCCATTTTACACAAGTCTATTGTGCCAAGATAAACGGGGACAAAGGTACCTTGGATTGGTTCGAGACGATGATACACACAGGCCTCATTCTCAAAACGGTCTGCGTTAGACTTGGGGGTGCCCTTTCCCACAAACTTGTAGCCATAGCCTAGTAGAGTGACAGCAAATAAACCAGTGAAGGTTCCAGAAATCCACAGGTCCTCAATGCCACGATACAGGTGCTCATCTATTTGCTTTTTGAGAAGCTGACTCCATTTCTGGTATGAGACAGGATGATGGTCAGAAAAGTCATTGATGCTTTTCTCTTGGCGATGCAGAGCTACATTGGGACACATAGAATCCAAAGTTGTTCCCTTGACCAGACCTAGCAGGCATTTCTGCGTGCAGTAGCCAGTTAACTGTCGACTATCACTGCTGTTGTAAGTCGACTCTTGTTGGCTGGAGCTGCTGTCACTATCATCCCTAGCACCACTACTGCCACTGCCACTAGGTGATCCTTGATGGTCACCAGAAGGACCACCTTGTGTCCCCGAAGAATTGGATCCCGATCCACCATTACTATCGTCATCAGGCGAACGTCGGCTGGGTCTAGAAGATTCGTTATTTCCATCATCACTTTGACTGCGTTTTCTTTTGCGTAAATGATATGGCGAACGGCGCAGATCACGGAAACTCGCAGGTCGATAGGCGGGTGAATCTGGCGAGGCTTGTCTTGCAGACTCTGGGATTTTTTCCAGGAGATCATTAGGATCAACTAGCCAATTCTTCATGTTAGCGGACACTTCACTACATTCTTGTTGGTCGTGAAGACGGCGCTGCCCAGTCTCGCCAAGTGCTATGATGGTAAAGGCCAAATGCTGCCCTAGAGCTGAGTACCAATGGCGAGTAGTCTCAAACTCCTCGCGCATCTCTGGTTCTGGCTCTGCAAGGTGGTAGAGAAGCGTTTCTGGATGGGCCCAATCTATGTTTAGAAACACAGTAGATTCCCCATTGGAGACGAGACCATACTCCAGTCCAGCACGAATCATATAATCGTATGCCTGTGTAATTGAGGCGGCAGTAGCCCTCTCGGCATGGTATTTGAACAGGCCAGCAGTGTCGTCAGGATGAGGGATGGTCACGCGGTTCACGACATCTTCGAAGACCTTCTTCACTTGCAAACCAGCACGAAGATGGTGAGTTGTCAGTTTGTGGGGGGCCTTCAACTCTGAAATATAAGCCCAAGACCGCTTGTTGGTAGTACGGTCCGTCGGTATACATACACAAAACCGGTCGGGATTAATTGCCCCATAATGACTTTCCGGTCGAAGCGTAATATGTTCTGGGGGAGTTCTGGGCCTTGCGGCAGAAGAGTCTTGAGAGCTACTTTCCTCGTCAAAAACTTTACTGATGACATGGGCGTAGTTCTCAAAAATGATGCCTCGTCCAACATCAAACTTGGTACTGAAGCTCTTATCACGGGCGAGGGCTTTGAGTATGGCCATGATCGGTTCCTCGATGCTACTAGCCATGAAATGCTCAAGGGCCTTTTCATCAGCCACAGCCCGCCTGGAGATTCGTTGGCCTAAGGCGGTCAAGAAGTGCTTAGACTCGAAGATTCTTTTCGTAGCAATGGAAGCTCGCCCCAAGCTTGCGATAGCAAGCTGTTGGGCACTGATGAAGTTCGACCAGGGCTTCAAGTACG
>JAWWXZ010000074.1:0-35421 GCA_038406795.1 Ceratocystis diversiconidia | reverse complement strand
GCCCACTTGGATGCAGAGCCTGCAACCAAGCAAAGGAACGAGGACACTGGTGGACCTGCAAGGCACTACCCAGACCATGGAGCCAAAGGTTCGCGGACAAGCTCCTTAAAAACACGAAAGCGACATGTTATGTCGCCAACGTGCTTCGCCGCAACCTGAGGCTCTTTCAAGAGAAACAACAACCCGAGCCCGAGCTGAGCTGTCTGGACACCACAGAGGCAACCCCCCCTCAAGAAACGCGGAGAGGCAGGTCACTGCCACCGCAGACTACAGGGGAGCGATCACAACAAGGGCAGCCTAGTATGACACAACCAACTCCGAGACAGCAAAGGCAACAACGAAGTAGGGGACGAAGAGGGCGAAGTTGAGGGAGAATGGAAGGGGAAGAGAGAAGAGATGGGATGAGGAAACGTTTGCAGGACAGGAAGGAGATGTCGAGGAGGGCTCCATGAGAAGGTGCGGAGGGAGCTCTGCTACTAGCCACCAGCATAACGGGAAAAAAGATTAAACGATGCGGCAACAGCCATGCATATGGAAGGACAAAACCGCTGTACTCCGCCGGGGCCTACCCCCCGTGCTGAAAGCCGGCGGCCTTTTAGACTAGATTACACGCGGTCGTCGCAGACCAAAAATACCAGGTACCCAATCCTGAAACCCCGCAGGCACGCCCTAGGGCTATGCTGGACAGAGAGCCATCCTGGCCCAAGCGCCGGACCCTAAAAAGTCATAGGAGTCGCTCGAAATCTAAGCAAACCTGCAACTGCTGACCGCCCAGGAGCTACTGGAAGATGACATCAGCCAGCAGCTTCTGTCCGGAATATGCCGTCGTATTACTGCGAAATAATTGGTAGGTAGACGTAAAATAATACAATACAATACAATACAATAAAAAATCCTCCAACTCTCCCTCTTACAACCCTCGGGGGGGCACCTTTGAGGTCTGGCGCCTCCCCTTCTTCGGGGCTTCTGGAGGACGACGCCGATGACACCGATATGCGTTTTCGTTCTTTTCTTCCTCTTTGACTCTGTCATGGATTTTGACAATGAGTTGTGAGTTGTGGAGCCTTGAGGCAGGACTTATCTAACTTTGAGGATAACCGCCCCATTTTTTCACGACAACTTTCACGACTGTTAACCTCATCGCTGCAACACTACTCTAATTCAAGGAGTCCATATTCACGCTCAGGACTGAATTTTGAGAGTTCATGCAGTCCGCTCTCTTTTTTCTTTTTTGCTCTCCTCTGTCCGAGGACAGATTGGTGTCTGTGGCAGGTCACCAGAAAGGGGGCTGCCTTGGGTCACATCCACACCACACCACACAAGGCAGCGGCCGTTATGGTGGTGGAAGGATAGACCATGAGCCCTCCGATGCCCACACAATCTGGTTGGTTTCCTCATAGTTTGAGGGGGATACCAAGACTGCACTGGAAGCTGTTCTGTCTTCATGGCTTTGGGACACATAACAGGCTTTCGAGAAGAACCAATGTTTGTGGGAAAGCTTGGGGTCAAACTAGTAGGGTCAAACTAGTAGGTAGACGTCAAATAATACAAACAAATAAACGCACAGAAAACGCTTCTCTGACGCGCCCCACAAAAGACCCGATTGAGACAGACATGGTCGACGCAACTGTAGGGGCCATAGACCTGGAAATGAAAGCAGCGAAGCGCGCGTAGAGGCGGAAGAGGAAGAGACCGGCAACGTATATCCCTGGCTGGTGTAAAAAATCCGGGAAATATGCAATCAGGCCATCTCAATGGCGAAAGGGGGTGCTGATATAAGGATGTTGGCAGGACACGTATCTGCCGAGTTCAGGACAGCTTTCCAGAAGCTGCAGCACGGGGGCCGCACCCTAAACCCCGGACATACCGAAAAGAAGAAAAAGAGTCCGGAGCCAAGCAAGCCCGCAAAGCCCATGGAGACTACTGCCCAAAGGCAGGAAGCGCCCAATGGAAAAAAGACGTACGCAATGATTGCTAAGCAGGCCAGCAGAGGAACTAAACAGCTTGTAACCCTGAAGAAAAAGACAATCTCCAAGCCTCCCGGCAAGGAGGGAGAGCAAATGGTCAGGGTTTTCATTCGGGAAGACGGCTAGCTGCGAGTTGGCAAAGACTTTTGGGGGCACACCTAAAGAGTTCCACACGAAGAAGGTGAACTCAGGCTGGGCATTCCACACCAAAAGAAGCACAGCAACAAATGAGAACATGAAACGAGCCAGGCTCGCATGCGGAGCGAAAACATGCGAAGTTGAGAAGAAGTGGATCTACGCACGGATTACCGGACTGACGGATTTCTACGTGCTCGGTGAGGAGGGTCCCGTTCCTACAAAAAACGAAGAATGGTTCACCGGGCAAATTGTGAAACAGACCGGCAGCCAAGTCAAGGCCATAAAATGGCAAATGGAAACGGAGAAGTGCAAGGATGCCACGATCCGTTTCGCAGTCGACATGCCAGAAGGCCAGCCACTCCCCACAAGCATGAAAATTGAGAGAAGAAGTACTACGGCCACGGTCAAAAGGTGCAGAACCTCAGCGCTGCCCCTATGCCGCACCTGCTGGGAGCTATACCCCACCGCGAGGTGCAAATCAAAGCAGAGATGCAGGCTCTGTGGAAGTCTAGACCACTCCGAAAAGGAACACTCTGGAGCGCCTGCGCCGTGCATCGTTTGTAAAACAGCTGGCCACTCCACAGGGGGGCCCGGATACAAGAGGGGGGCCCGCGCGGAGAGAACAGTGACAAACCTGGCAGGCAAGACACGGGACACCAATGGGCAAGACAGTCAAGCATGCAAAAAAAGAAAAAGAAAGTCCGTAGCTGACCCTGAGCCGAACGTAGAACCAACTCAGTCCCGACAAGACCAATATTGGAGGACCTAACCATATGGAGTGTCAACGCAGGAAAAGGGGGACCAAGCCATGAAGAGGCACTACGAAAGACCGCCAGGCAGGAAGTAGATGTCCTGTTGTTACAAGAACCATGGATCAGACAGCGTATGGACAGGACAAAGGACTACCCAGAATACACTCGGAACAGCCCGAGAGATGGATGGGAGGTCCACCCCAGAAGCTTCGCCTACGTATGGAAAAACATAAAAACAACGGAGACGCACTAGACCCGTTCAGACCTGTGCCCTATCCGTATACAAACAACGAAGGGAACGCGTCAACTAATAGGGGCATACAGTGCGCCAAGAGGTAGCATAAGACCAGGGGAGGGACTACAAAAACTCATGCGAACAGAGAAAGAAAGCGCATGGATAGCGATAGGGGACCTCAACGCACATCACGGAACATGGGACGCTAATCCCACGGAAAATGAAGCGGGGAGGACCCTGGAAAGCTGGATGAGAGAAAATGACCTTACCGTGCTCAACGACAAAGAAGAACCTATACACCACGACTAGAGAGTCAAAGACCTGGTCATTGCACCACAAACTACGGTGGGCAAATGGGTAACCTGCATGAAAATAATACCAGGTAGCACCAGTGATCATGAGATTGTTGAAGTCAAAGTGAGAGCAAGGGCAGCCCGCAAAAGATCCGAGGCAAAATAGAGGCTAAGGAAGATGAACGTGAATACCTTCTTCGCAGAATGCAAACCAGAAGTCGGAACTGGAAAAGCTTCTGGAGAGCAACGACGACGAGCTAAACAAGACGGAGCTCCTAGCCAAGGGACTGATAACAACAGTGGAGAGAGCACTTGAGGCATCAACCCCAAAAACGCCCTCTAACATTGTGCTTAAACCATGGTGTAATGATGCGTGCAAAGAGCAAAACGCCCAAATGCGGAGAGCATGAACAGCGGAAAAGAAATCAATGCGACGGTTGGGACTTCACATAGATTCCAACCTCCTATTCAATGGCCACATCGAAAAAACGACAGCGAGCATCAACCGTGTGGCTAACAGCCTGAGATATTTGGCTGGGTGCTACAAGGGAGCAGATACATCATGCATGCTGAACGCAGCTCGAGCGTGTGCGCTGAGCAAGGCACTCTTTGCGGCAAACGCATGGAAGGGAACTGAAACGACTAAAACAGCAGCGGAAAAATTAATGTCACCATCAGAAACTGCTTGAGGGCAGCCCTGCCTGTGTACCACACAATACCAAGGGAATGCTGCTTGCACCATGCAGCAGGATTCCCACCAATCAAACTCCTGTGGGAGGACGAGAAAAGAAGGGAAGCTGTACGCTGGCACACACTGGACAAAGAACATACTCTACGAGGACCACAGTACAACCCAGCTGTGGTGAGGCTATGGAAAATGCTTCCTGTGAAAATGGAAATACATGACACTGAGGTCAAGAGTCACTGGACCAAGCATGCCCCCTCGAAAATGGCTTAGCAAGGAAAAAGAGGCAGAAAAGCACAAAGAGGAAGTGGATATGGCCCCTATGAGAACACTCATAGCCTACTCTGATGGCTCAGAAGACATGAATGGAAACACAGGAGCAGGATGGGTTACCACCTCAAACAGAGCTACCCTGGAAATAGGACACATAGCTCTAGGCAAATGGATGGAGATGGCAGACATAGAAGCACATGGAGCCCATGAGGTTACAAAGTAGGCCACTACACATACAGACGCTGAGGAAATCTGGCTCTATCTAGACAACCAAGGGGTAGTAGGCCATCTATACAACCAGCAAACACAAAACAGCACATCTCAGGACATCATTGACAACACAAAACATATCCTGAGCTTCTGGAAGAAGGAGAGACTAGGGAGAGAAGTGCAAGTGCTATGGGTCCTATGCCATGTAGGCCTAGAGGGAAATAAAATGGCAGACGAGTAAGCAAAGCTAGGGTGCTATGGAACTAACCTAGATCCCCACATGAGCCTAGCCAGAGTGTGAAGATGGAGGAGAAGCCAGCTCTATGCAGAGTACAAAGATGGTGGGAAGAGCAAGAGGGATACTGCCTAATCAACAATATACCTTGCAGCCCTCCTTTTCATGTGTCTAACTATAAGGGCCTGGACAAGATAGAATTGGGACATGTCTTGGCAGCCAGGACAGGACATAGAGATTTCAACCAGTACCACAACTTCTTCAAGCGTAGAGGCCTACACAGGTGTATACACTGCAAACAATCAAAGGAGGGAGGACACTGGTGGACGTGTAAGGCTCTGCCGAGACTGTGGGGCCAGAGGCTCATAGACAAGCTACTGAAAGACATGAAGGCAATGAAGTACATAGCTGGTGTCCTACACTGGAACCTCAAACACCTCCTGTAGAAATGAAAAACGCAGGAAGCACATGAGCACAATGACACTGTTAAAAAAAGAGGGAGGAGGAGGCATGGGAAAGAGAAGGAGAGCAGAGGAGAAGGAGAGGGGGTCAAGAGGACGAGAAGGGGGGGGGAGGGGAGGTTGAGAGAAGGAGATACAAAACGAGGACAGGAGCAGAAGGTGTATTTCCTGAGAGCCCTTTCTCCTCCAGGCAGTCAGCAGTTGCAGGTGTGCGTCTTCTTCGAACTACTCCTATGACTTTTTAGGGTCCGGCCTTGCGGCCCGGAGTCTTCTCCACTAGACGTTGTAAGAAGACATCAACCACGCTGCTTCCGTCCAGAACATGCCGTCGTATTGCTGTGGAAAGCCAGTAGGTAGATGTATGTATGTATGTATGTATGTATGTATTATTTAGCGTCTACCTACCGGTTTTCCACGGTAATACGACGGCATGTTCTGGACGGAAGGGGAGTTAGAAGATGTCGTCTTCCGACCCCTCCTCCGGGCAGTCAGCAGTTGCAGGTGTGCGTCTTCTTCGAACTACTCCTATGACTTTTGAGGGTCCAGCCTTGCGGCCAGGAGCCTTCTCCACAAGACGTTGCCCCAAGGGCTTCCCTGCTAGTTGTGTGGTTGTGTTTCCAGGATTGGTTACCTGGTATTTTTGGCTTTTGGCGCCCTACCTATATAGTGGTCTAGTCTAAGAGGCCAACGGCTGTCAGCCCTGGGTGTTGGCCCTGGCGGAGTACGTCGGTTTTGTCCTCTGTTCAGCGAGGCGGTTGCTGCATTTTTAGTAGACCCTGGGCGTCGGGAGAAAGGACCTTCTGAATTCTCTTCCACGTCCTTTCGACATCTCCATCCGCTCTTGTCTTCTTTTTCCTTCTTTTTTTTTTTTCTCCTATAAGAGCACTCCCTCTCTCACCTCTCTTCCCTTCTTCTCCCTGTTCGTCCCCCGGCCTCCTCGTCCCCCTTGTCCCCTTTCTCATCCTCCTCCTTCTTTTTTTTTTGTCTTAACTATTGCATCTGCACTGTGTGCAATCCGTGAGGGTTGCCTTTCTCACCTCTGCTGTAGGTGCCTTAGGTTCTGGTGTAGCACGCTAGCAATGTACTTTGTTGCTTTTGTGCTTTTCAGTAGCTTGTCTGTAAACCTCTAGCCCCGGTCAGGTGGAGACTGGCTGAGGACTGCGACGAGATGGTGTAGTGAGAACAAGATAGAGATTGACTGGAGCAAAACGAGATTCATGCACCTATAGATAGGACAGAAAATTGCAGACATAGATGTGAGGCTCTAAATACTAGACAGAACATAGCTTACTCCTAGGGGGTCTGGTGGGATCCTAGCTCATGTTATGAAAAGTAATGTCAGGCAACAATGGCTAAGACCTAGAAAACCACTAATGTACTACACCGGCTCGGCCGAGTCTGCCACGGAATCCCTCTAAAGTCTGCAATACAAGTAGCGAGAGCTTGCACAGCGCCAAAACTGATACATGCAGCTGGCGGTTACATGGTACCCCGCTGTAAACAAGGTGTCCGCGGAAAATCTTGAGGTCGTGGTCTGAGACGGAATTTGAGCAGCTCCGCTAGTCTGTAAAATCGCAAACAAACAGAGCTTATGAAGATTCACGACTTTCCTAAGCCTAGACATTATCTGCCAAGGCATGATACGAGTGGATGGGATGCGGACATGCAAACGCAACGCAGACAGACCACTCCCCGCATCTGACGACAACGAATGGGGCTATAGAGGAAGCAAAGGCAATGATCTCACTCCTGATAAGAGATTAGAGTAAGTTCCGGTTGTTAGTAGATTTAACAGGTAGAGTAAAACTCCATGGAGTCTTTTTGTTCTATAATTTCATAGCGACACCGACTACGGGTAGTGAGCCCTATGAGCACACTCTGCGTATACCCTGACGGAAGCAAAAGGGAGCGCATACTGTCGTAGGACTGCACTAGCTGAAAGCTCTGGTGTAGGCAGAAAACTGAGGAAAATGGCGATTAGCCGGCATCTTGCTAGTCGAAAAAGCAGCTAGAATGACCGAGATTTCGCCTTCCCACACCAGGAGTCTATGTAGATGCGTTGCTAGAACTGAGAGTCTGCTGAGGATGCTCCGACTTTGGGTCGTATTATATTTATGGCGTACTGAAGAGACACTAAGGGCTTGTGGGTGAGATTTATTTGAAGGATGAATCGCAAATATCGTGTAGGCAGTTAGGAATATATAATCAGAGGCGGAAGTACTTGTATTTTTTTGTATAGTAGTTAATTTGGCTTTGTCTGATGATTCTCACAGCATATATTAAATAATCGAGGCCAGGTTTTGCCATGCTTTCCCCGCTGTCAAGGCTAAACAAGGAAATCCACCCCACTTTCTCCAACATACGGGGTCAAAAAGCAGCCCATGATCCCATCATGCCTGTCAACTTTCATCTTTCGTTTATATCCAACTTTCTCACCGCATACACTGGTTTCAACATTGAACTAGAAGACCAAGAGCGATGTCGGCCTGTATTTTCTGTAAGATTATCAAGGGTAAGTCAAGAATAAATAGGGGATGAAAGTCGGATGTATTGAAGATTGCTCATAGCGGCAAGACATCTATCTAACATTTCTATTGAATCTGCGTATGTGTGAGCATCAGGTGAAATCCCGTGCTTCAAGCTATTTGAAAGCGAGAAGACTTTAGCTTTTCTCGACATCATGCCCACCAGCCGTGGCCATGCTGTAAGTATACTTTGTAGACTCTGAATACAACTTGTAGTATTCAATACTGGTGTCGTGCGTCATAGTTCATCCTTGCTGACTCAACATCCAATACCACAGCTGGTCATTCCTAAGCATCATGGCGCCAAGTTGGCTGATATCCCAGACGATCAGCTGTCTGAAATCCTAGTAAGGGACTTCCTCGCTTGCAAATGAAATTGGAAGCAGCCGGTAACTAACATCGCGGTATTCCTCAACTTAGCCGGTATTGAAGAAACTTGTGGCTGCCACTGGTGCCACGGACTACAACGTCCTGCAGAATAATGGTAGCATTGCGCATCAGCAGGTGGACCATGTTCATTTTCACATGGTGAGAAATATAAAGGCAGATCATCATTTTCTTCCCAGCGAGAGAGTTATTAACGTTAAGTAATAGATCCCAAAGCCGACAGCTAAAGAAGGCTTAGTTGTTGGATGGCCTTCTCAGCCCACTGACATGGAGAGGCTAAAGGTCCTGTATGAAGAGGTCAAGGCCAAGATGTGAATGAAAGCAAATGATCAAGGGATGGTGGATGTTGTGCAACATCTCAACCAAGACGCAAATCCTGTTGTCGCGGAGCAGATAAGTTTTGCTAATAATTTCGATTTTCCGTGTCATATCCAGCGATGCTCGAGTCTTATTTTTACAAATTACTTTTTTGACCGGTACGGCCATCATGGTTTCAATGAAAGGAGAGTTTCAGTCCGTCAATTAGAACGCTAGGATTTAACTGCTAATGCCAAATCATTGAAATAAGAGAGTCGACAACGGACTGTTCCTCGTAGCTTGCTTGATCTTTGGAAACCACAGCCAACTGGCCATCGCTCTATTTGGGACCGGTTGCTGGTGTCTCTGAGATGGCTGTAGCGGGTGAGGAAGCATTAGAGTTGGTTGGGTAGTACGTAATCTTCCCGCCAGGATTGAGAACGCCAATGCGGTCATACAAGCTCCGGGCCCTGATGTAAGGATCAAGAGTCCAGTAGTTTTGACGCAACTTGGATTTAACTTCATTCCTTTGGGATGTTGTGTCCGAATCACCCTTAATCCATCTAATTGTAGATTGCTCAAAATCTTTGTAATACTGATCGCGCTCAGCTTGGATTTTGTCCCTCGTAGCCGTGTCCTTCATGAGATCGTTTTCGCCATCGACAGGCTCGACATATTTGTAGGACCAGTTCTCGGTACCATCAAGTTCATGAGGTATCCGATCTTCCGGAATATATTCGCCGAGATCCTTGACGCTATTCACAAACTTGATCTTGTTGGCAACAACGGGGTCCAACCAGCCGCGGATAATTTTCCAGAAGCCTAAACATGTGTTAGAGATGAGATTAAGATTTCTTCTTGTTCTGGCTTATCTTTGGCTTATAGAATATAAGCTGCAGGCGTACCTTGGAAAACCCATGGAGCCTTATAGACTAGAACGACGCCAAGACATTCAGGATAGTTGGCCTCGAAGCACTTGATCATGAACTTGACAGGAGCGTAGTCCTGAACATGAGAAATAGAGTTAGATTTCAACAGTGAAGCGTGTAAAAGATTAATCAACCATACCATGTTCGAGATGGAAAATCCAGTCATATCGAATACAATTGTCTGTGTTAGGAGGTTAGTGGAAATCTAAGTGAGCCGAATTGTGCGCCAGAAATTGTATTTGCTTACAGCAGTCTCGACAGGAGGCTGTAGCATCAGCCGCGCAGTCTCAATAAGGAGGACGGTATTGCGCTCCTGTGATGCTTCAGATTGCTCCCCTTGATGGTGAAGACGAACGCGTACAAAGCACAAAGGTCTGGACTCCTTATCGCAGCCATGGAAGAAAGCCTTTCCCATGCGGATCTGGTCCATCAGGCCTGTCCCATCGATTTTTGCATCCCCCGTGCCGATAATTGAGTCTCTCAGTGCACCAGCATCACCGTTGACCATGATGTCAGTATCAAGTTTCATCTCACTACTCCTCCAGCTAACGGCTGAAATCAACATGATCAACGCTTTCTCCACGTCCCACTTACGGGCACGGAGGAAGCGCAACATGAGAGAATCGGGATCGTCATGTTTGATCATGGACCATAGAGTGTTGCGAAGAGCATCGGGTGTCTCCTTTTGAAGGGCTTCCTGGAATAGCTTAGTTTGACCGTATTTGTCGTCTGCGTCCGCCTGGGCAGTGGCTGCATCGGTAGGCTCCTTAGGCTTGCGGCTGAACAGCGACTTCTTCTTAAGTTTCTCTTTCTCGCCATCTTTAGCTGTGTCTGAGGAAGAACCAAGAAGGGCGAATGTGCCATTAGTGGTGGCAGAGGTGTCATCACCACTGGATGTTACACCAAAGATTCTATATAGAGCGGCCCACATCTTTTTGAGCTTCTCCTCTTGCTCCGGCGTCAGATTGCCTACATGGCCTGACGGAATAGTGGTGGATGTCATACTAGTTGCCTTTTCTGCTGCTGGGGGGATATGCATTGGCGATTGGGACACACCGAATGGAGATAGGAGGTAAGCGGTAGCAGCGAGCGAAATGAATAAAGCTGTTGCAACGCTGAAAGCTGATGGAGAAATAGAAGAGTGGAGACGCAGCGGGGAAGCGTGTGTGCAAGGGAAAATACTAGGAAGATGGGGAGCCAGCAGATGAGATTGAGATTGAAATTGAAATGGAGAGAAAAAGGGAAGATGGCGATGAGAGCTTGGCTGGAAATATGTACTAGTTTGAGAGTGGCAGTGAGCTTGTTGCCTGGATCTTTCTTCTGGCGGCGTTAATGCCGAGCGAGAAAAAGTAGGTATAATTGTACTGAATTGACGTGTATGGTCAAGACTACGGGGGCTTGGCAGGCCAATTTGGGCGGGTTGGATCTGAGTCCCGAAGGAGCCGGACAGTTGACCGAGATTTTTCAACGTGGTTAAAGCCAGATTGAATCTAAATGAGAACGATGCAAGAATTCTTGCACTGGGCCTAAGCAGACGGACCACGGCTTGACTCATACGGAAAAAACAGAAAGGAACAAGAAAGTAGGGACTAAAAGAGTAGTACCTGCGTGCTGTATTGAAATCTCAGTTCGGCCTTGTAATTATAGAGGTGAAAACCAAAATCAAGCTTGTTGGCAGGCAGACAAGGAATGTATGTGGGGTGGGGCTCTTCTCCAATGGTGATTGGCTAGATCGCAAAAGTTAACTACGTATTTCTTTGTTAGCTGATGCTTTTGCTAACATGGCAGTTGTAGCAGCTTAGCACAGCCTCGTCCATGATTAATTTGAATCTCGATTCAGCCTCGCCTTTTTCTGCTTTTCTTTATAACCGACAACTAAGGCGACGATCAAATCTGTCTCAGAGAATTAACGCAAGCCACCCAACCACCCTACCCAGCCCACTACTACAGCTTCCTTTTCAAACCACGATTTGAACAAGGTAACAATCAATCTTAGGAACCTTAAAAAGCAATCAAGGAAAGTAACGTAAACAGTATTACACCCTTCACTATGGGGGATGATGGAAGTTACAAGCGGTCTAACTCGCGATCCCGTACGCCGCATCCCACAACACCGTTGCGACCATCCTCGCGATCTTCATTTCGCGACTCCGCACGTGCTGGAGCCCAGAATGATGCCTCATTTCCCTTGAATATTTTTGAGCCACACTTTGCCGAGTTTTCAGATGCTATGGCCGACCTAGAAGCAAATTTAATGCATTTTCAAATCATGCATGAAAGTCTTGCTCGATTCAGCGAATCTTTTGCAAGTTTCATGTATGGCCTGAACATGAATGCTTTCTGTGTTGATTTCCCCGAAGGGCCTATAGCTGAATCGTTCTCTAAGCCTAAAGATACACAAGCACAGACTATTCCTTTCCCTGGTAGGTGAAGAAAGCGATATCTTGGTAGAAATGTTGGCTTAATCAGCATTATTGACAGCTTTTTAGACACCCCACGTATCGCAAAAAGAAAGACTCCAGAACCAGATGATGATGTTACTTTTATGTATGTTTTCGTGGCCTAAATTATCCATAAACTACTTTTTAATTTGGCGGGCGTTCTGTTTTTGTCGCCACCCGCCTACAGAGCGAAAAACCAAGTGCAATGACCCAGCTAACTAACACAGAAATGCCTTAATTCCTTTTACTGTTGCAGGACCCCAGGCGGCGATACCATTAGCCAAACCATGTCTTCCAAAGCATCCAAGATTTCAACATCAGAACTCCCCTCCAAATCTCTTGGTCGAGGTCTATCGAGTACAAGTAGTGCTAGTAGAGGCCGGGGCCCAATGACGGGTAGAGGCACCACAAGCACGAGAGGAGGCTCTACACGAGGAACAACTAGAGGCATGGCGAAAACTTCATCGAGGGGCGTGACTCGAGGAAGCGGTCTTCAAGCTCCGCGTGCACGAGGCCTCCGCTGAATGGAGCAAACACTAATCGGTGAGAACCACTAGATTTCGTTATAGAGGGTTTCCCATCAATTCCCATGCTAGCAAGCTTCACCCCCATTGGTTAACCAATAAAGCATGTCGCTGGATTGCTGAATTCTCCATCCTAGCCGTTTGGCTAGAAATAATTAAAAGCATGGGAAGCATCAACTATTCATCTCAACATCATCCTCATGCGCCGGCTTAGGTTGGGGCCCTTTGTTATCGGTTCGTAGTCCAATGGCGGCCTCAGCTTCGCGTTGTGTATAGGCTTCTTCAACTAGAGCCTTGACTCTATGTTGTTGAATAAAAAAATATGTTAGTTGATGGGTGTGAAATTTAGGGTCGCGGATGCATGTCACTGACCTTCTTTTGTGCGGTTTGCCCTTGCAATGGGCAATTAAACTAAACTCAGTTTCAAACCATTTTGCGCACTCTAGACAATAGTGACGACCAAGACCGGGAAGATCTTCGGCAGCCTTTGAGGACTTAAACCGCTCAAGGTGCTTGGGAGAAAGCATATCAGCTTTGATCTGGTCAAGATCTCTGTTGGGCAGCTAGCCGTTAGCATGTGATGATACTACGTAGGAACAGAAAAAAAAGAACAAAATAAACGAACCTGGTCTTTCTCCGAGTCTTGGTGATAGTGCGTTTAGCAAAAGTGCCTCCCATGTTCACAATTTGTTGTGGTTTATTGGGTCGTCGGTATTGAACTTGTATGCGGAAAATGCATTTGGTTGAGTTTTCTCTAAAATGCCTTTTCCTTAGATTGCATGTATTAGTTTTGGATAAGAAAAATTTAGGTGGGGATACTGATAAACACGGCTGATATCCGGCTGAATTTTGCGATAAGCTAGAATCAGCACTAGAAACATCGTCTGGATTGCCGACTTGACGTCGCATTTAACAATACTGAATTTGCTGACGACGTCACCAAAATTTTGACTTATTAAGCCTCCCTTTACTTTCATTTTGATTTTAAATTTCAAGGTGCAGTAGCTGATCTATCAACTGTTTGATGCGGACCTGTGCTTGTATCGGGCCCTTTACCATCTACAACTCCCTCTACACTCGACAACAATTGAACCTTTTACATCACAAACAGCCATGTCATCTGCCGCTGAGCGCATGGCAGCGCTCAAGGCGCGTGTTGCTGCAGCTGTGGGAAATAGCAAAGGTGGCCTATCAGTCAGTCTCCATCCTGCTCTTGAAGATCTGAACGCGCGCCCTCCTTCGCTCAAGCCAGCCAATTCAGGAAAGCAAGTTCCAAATAAATATTTAGAACCAACTCCATCAGAAACACACGGCTTTAGAGCACGGGAGCCTAGAAAATTAGAGTTCAATCAGAAGGGAAAATACATACGTAAGTGGTTCATGATAGCTTGTTGGTTTTCCATACTAATTTGCCATTATACAGAGCAAGCAAATGCGATCAGACGACAGGAGGCCCTCGAACAGATCAAAAAACGTGTTGCTGAGCAATCGCGAAAAGCCGGATTAAATGAGGTTCCAAGTGATAAAAGCTTTGTGGTGGAGGAGCCTCCAGCTGTTGAATGGTTTGACCAGGGATACTTGGCAGAGGGCAAGACCTATGCGGATATTAATGACCTGGCTTGTTTACGACTTGATGGAGAAGACTCTATCATTACTGACTTGGTACAACATCCCGTGCCCCTCGAGCCTCCCCAAGATGGTCTAGTTCCTCATGCAAAACCGATGTTCATGACACGCAAGGAGCAAAAGAAGCTGCGACGACAAAAACGAATGGCAGACTTGAAGGAAACGCAAGCCAAAATCCGCCTTGGTCTCATGCCAGCCCCGGAGCCTAAAGTTAAGAAGTCCAACCTCATGCGAGTTTTAGGTGAAGAGGCTGTTCAAGACCCTACTGCCGTTGAGGAGCGCGTTAATCGCCAAATTGCTGAGCGGCACGAAAAACATGTTACTATTAACGCGGACAGAAAGCTTACTAAGGAGCAAAAGCATGAGAAGCTAGCAGTAAACCAAGAGAAGGATATTGCTAAAGGTATCCACATGCTGGTTTTCAAGATTGGTAACCTTACCAGTGGCCAACACCGATTCAAGATATGGAAAAATGCAGAGCAACTGGCCCTTACTGGAATCTGCCTAGTTCACCCTCGGACTAATCTTGTCATTGTCGAAGGTGGACAGTATAGCACCAACAAATACAAGAAGCTCATGATGAGCCGTATCGATTGGACACAGAGTGCGCCACCGCCATCTGCTCCCGCAAACCCCCATAACACGCGCGAATGGATGACTGATGATGCAAATTCAATGGCTAGCAATACTATCACTCTCCTATTTGAAGGCGAGTCCAAGACTCGAACATTTAAAAAATGGTCTAGCAAAATCTGTGATACCGATAAGGAAGCATTCGACTTTCTATCTCGGGTAAAACTTGAAAGCTTCTGGGTTCAAGCTAGACAGCTATAAGAAGAGAAAAGCTATTATTAGAAATATCTGCCGTCTTAGAAAACAGCTGGATAGAAATCAGCCTGGGTTTTTTTCTCCTATTCTTTTTCTCATCATGCATTGAAAGGGATCTCTAGTCTCCATGTGTGTCAAGTTAATAGCACCTTTTGGTTACACAGACGTCTCACTCCACGTGACGAAACCTCTATGAGGACAGATAAAGATACATAGCTTAATCCACCCTTTTGCCTAAAGCCAGTTTCTTTAATTTTGTCTAGTCAAACATGAATTTGTAGTGGAAGTCTGTAAATCCTTTTTACTCTTTCCGTTTTCTTTTTTTTTTTTTTTTTTTTTTGCATCGCCATTTAGGCTGCTTTTTATTTTCTTCTTACCAAATTTGGTCGTTTTCATGTTTCCTCCTTGACCTCCTTTTTTTTTTTCTCGCGTTAGTTGTTAGCGGGGAGCTGCGTTCCTTGCTATTTTCTTATCCTTTTAATAACCGATCTACCACATCTACTCTCAAGCTCGTCCATGAGTTTTGCTTCGATCTCTGCGTCATAACGCTATTTTACAAGTGTTGGAAAATGGAAATTAGCGAGGTTCAGGCCATTCTAGAGACGGTCCAGCGCGAAGCTGCCCTAATTTTTCAAAAGATTCCTGGCTCGGCGGTCCTCATACGATACATCAAGTCGAGTTACCAAGATGACCCTGTTCGCTCTGCACTTGAGCTTGTGCTTGTCCTTTTTGTAATTCGTTACATGATGGCGCCATCATACTCAACGCAGCAAAAGAACCATGTCAAGCTTTCGGATGCCGAGATTGACGAGTTGGTGGATGACTGGACGCCCGAACCTCTTGTTGCTTCTCAATCTATACTCGATCAGCGGGTTACTCAAACTGCGCCTGTTATTGCTGGGTGTGTTATCCTGGGGAATAATAGCTGCTAAACCAAATACTGACAGATATTCATCACAGACCTAGCGGCCCCAAATCGAAGCTCACGACTGGCAAGACTGTCACTAACCTCGGCTCCTTTAATTTCTATAATCTTAATGCAAACGAAGTCATCAAAGAAAAGGCAATTGAAGTCTTGCGTGCCTACGGGGTTGGGCCATGTGGCCCGCCGCAATTCTACGGTACACAGGATGTTCACGTCAAAACGGAGGCTGATATCGCTGCTTATATTGGTACGGAAGCATCAATTCTTTATGCACAAGCTTTTTCGACAATCTCTAGTGTTATTCCCGCGTTTTGCAAGCGTGGCGACATAATCGTTGCGGATAGTGCTGTCAACTACTCAATCCGCCGTGGCCTTCAGATTTCCCGGTCAAATATTCGGTGGTTCAAACATGGCGATATGGATGATCTCGAGAAAGTTATGAAGCAGGTTGTTAAGGAACAAGCTAAACGTAAACCTACTCGTCGTTTCATTGTTACTGAGGGATTATTCGAGACTACTGGAGACTCTGCATATCTTCCTAAGCTGGTAAGCACGCACACTCAAAATGCCACCATCTATCCCGAGCCGGAATCTTGATAGCTGACGAATATTTACGACTTATCCGCTAGATCGAATTGAAATTGAAATATAAATTCCGAATCATTCTCGACGAAACGTGGTCGTTCGGTGTTTTGGGTAAAACCGGACGAGGTCTCACTGAGGCCCAGAATGTCGACCCTACTCAGGTTGATATGATTGTAGGATCCATGGCAGGCCCTCTATGTGCAGGTGGTGGTTTCTGTGCTGGAACAAAAACGGTTGTCGATCACCAGCGCATTACAGCTGCGTCTTACACTTTTTCTGCCGCTCTTCCTGCTATGTTGGCCGTGACAGCCAGCGAAAGTATTTCACAAATCAAGTCCAACCCCGATCTCATTGCAGAGTGCCGCAAAAACATTAGGATTATTCGTGCCCAAATCGAAGGCCGCAACGAATATGTGACCTGCACTAGTAATATCGAAAACCCTGTCATTCTGATCATCTTCAAACCAGAAGTGGTTAGGAACCGCCACTTGTCCGAAGACGAACAAGAGCGCCTACTCCAAGCCATTGTCGAAGAGGTATGCTAGTAATAGTCAACAATTTGACTACGGTTTCATAGGAGATTAAATACCGTGTACTAACTACTGTATAGTGTCTTTCAAATGGTGTACTTGTTACTCGTTTGCGGCGTATGCCTGGATGGACTCATATTGAGGCAAAAACCTTTACTTGGGATGTTCAGCCAGCGCTCAAGGTTTGTACAACTATTGGTCTGGACAAGAAGGAGGTTGAGGCAGCCGGCCAGGTGATTCAAAGTGCTATCGTCAAAGTCATGAATCGTGATTCCCTCATGCCCTGAGTGATATGACGACGGCAACATCAACGACATTGTTTTAGATTCTCATGGCTATTTTCTTGTCTTTCTTCTTCTTCACTTTTTTAGTTTTCGATTTAAATTTATTAATACCTGGCATATATAATGTTAGAATGATGTCCTGTATTGCTGATCTCTTGACTAAAGGTTACCAAGATTGATTGAGATATTTGTGTGTTGATGCTGTCTAAGCAAAGTTATGTCTCCCCCCATATAATATGATATATACACATTAGTATAACAGGTATCATGAGTGGTTCGACATTGTTAGCGGGTTAAAAGCATATTTGGTGTATTCGCATACTAGCAATGAGAAGGCTCTGCTTCAAGTCTTGTGTTTAATGATCTTACATATGGATGAATATTCTATGACTAACATGCTCTCTGTTCATTAGGGGATGCAAATACCAAGTATCTTGTGGAATATTCTCAAAGCCCTCAATATCCGCTCACTTATTAGAATCAACCAGTTTTCATGTTTGCCCTTTGCACAACGACGGTATTCCTAAACCCTCCAAGAGTCAAACGACTTCATAGGTAGCATTCGGCCTGAGCAAAATTTTATGCTTGCAAGGCAGAATATTCCTCAAAAGCTTCAAGTCACAGAAAAGTTAAACACTTTTGGGATTTGACATTTGATGGGATTCAGAGCTTGAGAATGGTCCTTTCGGATTCTGACATGAAAATGTAACAGCTAGCCTTCTATGAAGTGCATGTGTCCTGTAAAATTGGTTAAAAAAGAATTAGGTGTACCATAGTCAAGTTTGCCCCTGATGTTCTGTCTAATGTTACACATAATGTATTCTTAAAAATGAGAATGCATTTACTCAAGTGGAAAATAGGATGTAGATTCCAGGCAGGCTAGGGTGATACTGCCGACGGCGCTGGACACTTGCCGATGGCGGCAGTGCTGCGACCTTTCAATTGGATATCACTAGTTTTTGGAAGGCTTAAGGGATCAAAGAAAATCCCACCGCCGTCGCCGCAAATGTTGGAGAAGCACAACTCCCCCTGCCATCAAAGAAGTGACTTAGTGCACAGGGCAAGGGCAGCCAAGTTATTGGCCGGCGGGCGGATGGGAAGAATGTTAGAAATGAGACAATGTGAGCTTAATTGAACTTGAATTAAAGACATGAACACTGCTATGAATTGAGAATGAAAGCTTGAAGATGCATGTTTTGTGATGACAACTGTCATGCCTACAAATCCAGTATCCTGAAGTAGGTCTCTTTTTCGTCTGACTAAAGCTGACTAGGTGCTAAGAGTCATTTCCTTAAAAAACTTCTTATCTTCTTCAATTCCTAACAATGTATACAGTCTGATAAGATACACACAATAATCAAATGCAAAATACGAAGGCGAGAGCTATATTGGAAAACAAGCTTATTGGCTGCTCATCATTTTAACAATCCTAGCTACCCCGCCACTAGCCTAATTGGGGCATTCGACTCACAATTCTCAGTCATACATAGCAGTCATTTTGGATAGCTACAACTCGAGCTAAGGAATGATAATTACAGCGGAAGACGAAAAGCGCATCCTGGAGTAAGTCGTGTTAAAAGGGAGAAAATCGGCATATAACTTCATGGCATAGAACCTTTCTTTTTTTTTTTTCTTTGCTGCCACTCTTCATCATCTTCTTCTGCACCTCTCCAAAATCCTGCACCTCTTGCGTTCATCATCTCTTGATACACCCCATTACTTATAAATTCCCAAAATCAAATAAATCCACAATGGCTCCCAAGGGAAAGGTTTGCCTAGCGTATTCTGGTGGTCTCGACACCTCATGCATCCTGAAGTGGCTGCTGGAAGAGGGCTATGAAGTCGTCTGCTTCCTCGCCAATGTTGGCCAGGTATGATTCTAGCATTTCATGATCTTAAACTTTTAATAGCGCACTGCTAATCATGTATCTTGTTGTGTAGGAGGAGGATTGGGATCAGGTCCGCCAGAAAGCTGCCCTTCTTGGGGCTTCTAAGATGGTCATCACTGATCTTCGCCGCGAGTTTGTCAATGAGTTGTGTTTCCGTGCGGTCCAATGCAATGCTCAATACGAGGGTCGCTACCTACTCGGCACTAGCTTGGCTCGTCCAGTGATTGCTCGCGCTCAAATGAAGGTCGCTACTGAGGAAGGTTGCGACTATGTTTCCCATGGCTGCACTGGCAAAGGCAATGACCAGGTTCGCTTCGAGCTTGCCTTCCTAACCATTGACCCTAAGATCAAGATTATTGCTCCATGGAGAATGCCCGAGTTCTTCGAGCGCTTCCAGGGCCGCGCTGATCTGCTTGATTACGCTGATGCAACCGGCATTCCCGTCACGTCAACCAAGGCCAAGCCCTACTCTATGGATGACAACCTGGCACACTGCAGCTATGAGAGTGGCCAGCTTGAGGACCCCTCGCAGCCTCCCCCCACCGACATGTGGACCCGGTATGTTGCCCTTTCCGTCATGTGTTACAATTGTGTCAGATAGATGTAATGGGGACTAATGGATCGATCAGCACCGATGACCCCCTGACTGCTCCCAACACGCCCGAGGACATCCAGATCTTCTTCGAGAAGGGCCTCCCTGTCAAGCTCGTTGTTGGTGACAAAGCCATTACTGACAGCCTTGAACTCTTCCTTGAACTCAATGCTATTGGCAAGAAGCATGGCATTGGTCGTATTGACATTGTTGAAAATCGCTATGTTGGTATCAAGTCTCGTGGTTGCTATGACTCGCCCGCCATGACGATCCTTCGCCAGGCCCACCTCGACATTGAAGGCCTAGTCATGGATGGAAAGGTGCGCTCTCTTCGTGACCAGTTCGTCACCCATTCGTGGTCTGAGATTCTATACAATGGTCTTTACTTCTCGCCTGAACGCGAGTTCGTGGAGAACTCTCTTGTCTTCTCACAGAAGCGTGTGGTAAGTATCGGAATTCCTTGAAGATGATAGAAGATCAATGCTAACTTGTAATATAGAATGGTGAGGTCCGTCTACGCTGCTACAAGGGCAACGCCTATATAATTGGACGTTCTTCCGAGACTGAGAAGCTATACTCTGAAGAAGAGTCTTCTATGGACAGCTTAGTGGATTTCAGTCCTGTTGATACATCAGGATTCATTAGCATCAATGCTATCCGCCTGAAGAAGTACGGCGCACAAAAGATTGAAGAGGGCCAAAGCATTGGCTCCATTTAAACAAAGCTTTCTGTTGCTTGTTAAGAATTACTTGAAAACTTGTCACATGACTTTGACTTTGCATTCACTACATTAATAATAGACTTCAATATTAAGGCAAATGAGCCTCTTTTTTACATTGATAAATATCAGGGATACATATATAGCTATATCAGGTGGACCAAAGATATCTTAAAACAACACATTAGTAGTAAATTGGTATGTCAGCGGGGAAGCACTATGTGAAGTGTCACAGGTTGAAGTCACAGATGTTCATGTAAACTTAGTTTGGATAAAACAGAGATTCAACATTAAGGGAGAAAGAAAGGAAACTATCTAAATGACTTGAGTGAGTGGAGGGTTTTGTACTTCCAGTGAGGCTGTTCCTGTAAAAAGGGGGTTTTGTGGATTCCCCCTATTACCCCTTCCTAGGCTCAGCCCTAACATGAAGTGTTGAAGCATCTTGTCAAACAGTGCTTCAATATTCTTTAGTTAAGGTATGGATGGCCAACTCAAGCTTTTGCTGAAAAGAAAACTGCTATGACAAAGCTCACAGGTCGTCTGGAATGAGTGATTCACTCAGAGGATCTTCCTATGTCTTCAACAATGCATCTAGAGTAATTTTTGGTAATGTGAATGATAAGCATACATCACAGGCAACTATGCTTCACACTGTTTCCACCCAAATTTAACTTTTTATTTGGTCAATCAATTTATCAACCATGAAATATATCAATCCTGAATACTAAGGCTAATATTCTTCAGATCCACTCTGAGGGAATTAAGCCATCAAGTAATGATGGTCCAAGTTGAGGACTCAGGGAAAACTCGTCTAGACCCAGGAAAGACAATAGACATAAATACCCAGCACTTCCCCCTTACTTATCTAGTCAGATAGTTCATAAACCAAGCTTAACAGTTATTCCTTCCCTCCCTGTGCCTTATTCTTTCCAACTACCCTGTTGAATCTTTATGTTCTGATCTTCCCATTCTCAAGACTTGTCTAGTATTCTTATAGTACAGTCTTCCCTTTTATCCTTTTATCTTCTTGAGCCCCTGCCTGATATAATACATCTGTCAGATACCTCTAATAGGTTATGAGCCTGGAATTGCACTAAAACTGCACTGTTTCTCTTCAAAACCCTTTTCTTTATCACAACTTCAGTACAATCCCTCAGTTTAAGCCTTCAGCTAAACCACCTGTTCTCTTCAATCTCAATTCTTACACCAAATTGTCCCTCTTTACTTCAGTCCAAGGCCTTAACATCACTATTCCTATTCTATAGGATAAGAATAAAAATGCCTCTAACTTCAGAGTCTGGAAAAATCACCTCCTCTGCCATGCTGCCAATGCTAGCTATATCTCAGCACTTCACCCCCTAGCTGATGATGCTAAAGACAAGGCAGCCTAGCAACTTGAGTGGGATGAACTAGCCAAGCTCAACATGTAGCAGTTCTCTGACCCTATCCTTTTTGAAAGAATCCTTGGCTCAGAGATAGCCTGGTCTAAAAAGACAGCCTATAGCATATTGACTGCTCTAGAAACTCACTTCACTATATCAAGCTTCTATAACAAGATCTTAGCTTTTCAGCACCTATAAGACCTTGAGCAGTCTCTTGATCAGTATCATCCAGCTGAATATACTAGTAAGGCTAGAGCAGCATTTGAAAGTCTTACTGATCATAGCTTTTATTAGAGGTATCTGACAGATGTGGTATATCAGGCAGGGGCTCAAGAAGATTTAAGGATAAAAGGGAAGACTGTACTATAAGGATAATAGACAAGTCATGAGAATGGGACAATTGGAATATAAAGATTCAATAGGATAGTTAGAAAGAATAAGGCATAGGGAGGGAAGAAATAACTGTTAAGCTTGGTTTATTAACTATCTGACTAGAAAGTTAAGGGGGAAGTGCTGGAAATTTATGTCTGTTGTCTTTCCTAGGTCTTGATGAGTTTTCCTAAGTCCTTAGCTTAGACTATCATTACTTACTGGATTAATTCCCATGGATCTTGTTACAGGACTTGTAATTGCTACTGAGTATACTGTTATGATGACTTTATTGTCAGATGAGGAGGAGAGGAAGAAACTATCTAAAATGCTTGCTGGCCTTGTGTCCTTTTCATGTTCTCTGAGATTTTATACTATTTTGACTGCCTTCCTCATTTAGCCCAGCTCCTCATCTTCTGTATTTCTACCCTATAATATATTTCTCTTTCTCTAGGTCAAGATATATGACCTTCTCAAGCAGAATCTGGTATCCTTGCCTATTTCACTTATAGATTTCCTGATTTAGTCAAATAGACTTTCTTAGGTCTATTGTTTTCTATAATTAGTCCTAATTTTGCTTCCTATCAATATATTCTTTATAGATTAGTCTCTAAGATCATATTGATTAGTTCTGCTATTAGTTTCCTAAACCTGTCCACTTCACCTAAAATTTCCTTATATTCCCTCTCCCTTCTATATATAGAATCTTATCCACCTCCTATAGCTTATACCCTTCTTCTGATATAATTACTTTTACTACTACTCCTACCTCTTTGTTTTAGCTTAGCTAGTGGTCTTTTACTACCAGTCTAAGGAGATTGATATGGAAGACTTTATAGATCTTTCCTAGGACATCTAGCCTATAGGTTAAAGGAGACACTTGCCTAACTACCTTATTCTTTATATTTAGCTAGTCTACCTTCTTACTTAGTCTACCTATCTATATATTCTTTATTTTTAGCTATATATTATCTCTAGGCTTAGAAATTAGTACTAGGCTATAGTATCAGTTCACTTGGACTTCTATATTCTACTATATCTCTACTACTACTACTTAGGCCTACTTATTTAACTCTGTTAGCAGATTAGGGCCTAACCTCCCTATTTTACTAGGCTATTAATGCTCCCTGCATTCACAGGACTACAAGACCTCTTAAACTGAGCCCACAGCACTATTTCCTAGCTCCTAGCATTAAGTTCTCTGAAGGAGACAGGTTCAACTCTCACTACAGGCCTCTTCATCCACTATTTTTCCTATACTAATAATATCCCAAAATCTTATTTCTAGCCCCACTCTGAAGAATTATGGCCCAGAAGAGGACTCAGAAAATCTTGTAAGGAAACAATGGTCCAAGCACAGGACTTGGGGAAACTTGTCAGGACTCAGCCATGACTTGGAAAAACTGATGCAGGAATTTACTGATTGTGAACCAAGCTCACAAGCATAAATAGACAGCATTTCCCCCTTACTCTTGCAACTAGGTAGTTAATAAACTAAGCTTACAGTTATTCCTCCCTTCCCTATGCCTTTATCTTATTGATTATTCACATTCTGATCTTCCCCTCTTCAAGACTTGTATATTTTCCTGATAGTACTGTCTTTCCCTTTTCCTTTAATCTTCTTGAGCCCCTGCCTGATATAACACATCTGACAGATACCTCTAGTAATAATGAACTCTATATATGAATGATTACTACACTAACCTATAAGAAGTAAGTAGACTAGATTAAGTCTCTATATCAAGTCTCCTAGTATCTAGAAGAAGTATAGTAGTATAAGTAGAATAAGAACTATATACCCTTTTTCAGTAGGTTAGTAGAAGTTCAGATAGGTGACCTAATAGATATTAACATTAATACCACCTAGGTAGGGAATAGGCCAACCAAAGGACTAGGACTAGGCCTACTGATAGATAACACCTACTAAGGTGAAGTCTTGAAGTAGGTTTTGAAAGAAGAACTCTAGGCCTGGAAGGATACTAGTATATGCTTATATTATATATATAAAAGCTACTTAGTATAAATATACCTAATGGAACTAGTAAGAAACCTAAATAGATAAGTAACAAGAATCAACTATCTAGACATATAGGTAGACCCCCTACTAGAAGATATATATAAGAAGGAGGGAAAAGTATAAGCCCTATATAAAGTTATATATAGGTACTGAACTAAGATAGGATAGAGGAGCAGGAGAGTTAGCTACTAGTAGATCTATAGGAAAATATATAACGGAAAAAGATAGACTATGAGCTTCTATTAGTAGATTTCTTAGTGAATAATGAAATAATTATAATAGGACTCATTGACCTAGGCTCTTTAGTATATAACATAGTAATAGAAGTATTTACTAAATGAGCTAACCTCTAAAGAATCCCTATTAAGATATAAACCAGAAGAGGAATTTTAGGTATATAAGGCACTATTACAGAAGTTATATATGTCTTTAGATATAGGAGGACACTTAGAATAGGACATTTTTACATATATTATCCTAGGGAATAGGTATAATATAATATTAGGGCTACTATAGATTAAGCAGTAGAAGGTAAACTATATACTAAAGACTAATAAGCTTTTCATTAGGTTAAGTAGAGTAGTAGTAGAGTAAGTAGGAGTTAGGTAGGAGAGAGTAAGGTAGAGAAGTATAATAGGGACACCTTACTAAGTGAGTATAGTAGTCTATAGTATAATAGTAAAGTAGAAAAAGAAGAAAGGTTAAGAGTTATTAATTTTTATTACTAGTCTACAAGATATTAATAAGGCTCTATAAAAGAAAAGGGACCTAATACCTAAGGAGATTGAATCAGTACTACTAGTGTATTATATAGATCACTAGAAAGCCTTTATATATATAGGAGAGAGGTTACTACTATATAAACTAGGGTTAGATATAAAACTAGAGATTAAACGAGGTATTAGCAGGTAGACAAGCAAAGGATGAGGGACTAGGCTGGAATAGGAAAGTGGAGCCAGACATGCCAGAAAATCTTGTAGAAGATAAAGAGGGGGCACTGCCAGCAAAGGCTTTAGATAGTTTCTTCCTTTCTCCCTCATCTGACAATAAAGTCATTAATCAGTAAACTTAGTATCACCTACTAGTCCTATAACAAATTGTCAGATCTTCAAAATATTCAGACATTCAGCAGACCCTTTGTTCAGTTAGAGTTATCAGAAACCTTAGAATTATCAGAACCATCAGAAACTTCAGACACTTTGGAAAATCAGAAATTTGTTTAGAACTATTGTGAGAAATCCAGAGGCTGATACCTCAATAAATGCCTACATTCAGAACAGATACCAATATATCTTCAGACTCAGAACTGCAAACCCTGACTCCCTCTGAGATAGACATAGATGATAGCCCAGTAGTCAACCCAGGGCCCCTATAGTTCCAAAGCTTCCCTCAATTCCATAGGAAGAAGGGCCTTTATCACATCTAGAAACATTAGATGACAGCTATGCTATAGCTATAGCAATATATAGACATAGCACATGTCATAGCAGTGATATAGGTGGTATTGATAGGAGATATAAATGAGAGTGTAGGTAGAGAGATTGAACACCTGGGAGAGACATTAGGCACTATAGTAAGGGATGTCTAGAAGGTTCTAGACAACTGTTTTGATGACCCCCTCTTCAAAGCCTAGGCAAGTGAATGATTAGAGAACATACAGTAGGGAAACAGGATGCTAGAATGATATATTGTAGAATATCATGACCTGTTATAGTAGGCTAGAGGGGAGAAGTACCCTGAGGATGTGAAGATCTAAGGATTAATGAGAGGGCTTGACAATGCCCTCTATGAATAAATAGTGATAATCCTAACTTGCCTCACCCTAGAGAAGTAGATCAAATCATTACACTATATCACACTATATAGGGAGGAAGTAGCTCAGTGTAAAATCAGGAATAGGAAACTAATCCTATTCACATGCCTAGCTGAGATCTAGGAAGGTGACCCTATAGACATCAATATCAATACTATATAGGTATAGGCTAAGCTATAGAGGCTAGTGTAAGGATCAGGACTAGGTCTCCTAACTGATGAGGTATACTATAGTAAAATGTCAAAGTAGGTCTCAAAGGAGGTACTCTAGGCATAGAAGGAAGTAGGTGTATGTCTTCACTACACATGACTAGGTTATTTAGTCTAGGTTTATCTGATAAAGCTAGCATAGAACCCTAATAGGTAGATAATATAGACTAATAACTTGATAATAATGAGAGAGAACCCCCTAGAACCACTGGAAGATATATATAAGGACTTAGGAAAAGAGTGAGCCCTATGTGAAGTCATATGTAGGTATACTAAGAAGATAGTATAGAGGAAAGGGAAAGTTAGCTACTAGTAGACTTATAGGAAAAAGTGTAGAAGAGTAAGATAGAATGTGAACTTCTATTAGTAGATGTCTTAGTGAATAATAAAGCAATTACTATAGGACTCATTGACCTAGGCTCTTCAGTATATAACATAGTGTCAGAATCTTTTGTAAAGTATACTAACCTCTACTGAATCCCTATATAAACATAGACTGTGAGAGGAATATTAGGAGCCTAAGGAGAAATCACAGAAGTTATATATATATCATTAGATATAGAGGGACACTAAGAATAGGATGTCTTTACCTATATTATCCTAGGGAATGAGTATAATATGATATTAGGGCTACTATAGATCAAGTAACAGGAGGTGAACTATATACTAAAGACTAATCAGCTTTTCATTAGGTCAAGTGGAGTAGTAGTAGAGTGAGTAGGAAGTAGGTAGGAGAGAGTGAAGTAGAAAAGCATAATAGGGACACCCTATTAAGGTTGCACCTTGTCTGGAGGAAAGGAAGTGGGAGGCCTCTCACCGCCCCTGATGATCACAATCTGCCTCTGACAATCACAATCTGCCTCTGACAATGATAATCTTAGCTCCTGGTATAAGTATCCATCCAGCACACTTGAAATTGACTGTTAGCTTAGTTTACTCTCCAATGCGAAATATTTGTCCATAAGTCCTAAGTGCTGTGAAGATCCAGTTTCTAAATCATGACCTTAACACAACCTACCAAGTGATTACAGTAGTCTATAGTGTAATAGTAAAGCAGGTAAAGAAGAAGGGTTAAGAATTATTAATTTTTATCACTAGTCTAGAAGACATTAATAAGGCTCTATAAAAAAAAAAAGACCTAACACTAGAGGAAATCAAATCAGCACTACTAGAGCATTACACAGATCTCTAGGAAGCCTTTACACATATAGGAGAGATATTACCACTATATAAACTAGGGTTAGATGTGAAACTAGAGATTGAACTAGGTAAGGAAGCACTATAGGGTCTACTATACCAGATGTCAAGAGATAAGCTACTAGTATTGAGAAAAATACTAACTGAACTAGTGGAAAAAGGGTTCATCTAGATAAGTAGCTTACTAGTAGGGGCACTAGTCCTATTCATAAGAAAGCCAGGTGGAGGACTCTAGTTTTATATAGATTACTAAGCTCTCAATACTATCCTTAAAAGAGTCTAATACCCTATCCCACTGATCTAAGAGATACTACAAGTGATAGCAGGTATGAAATAGATTACTAAGCTAGATGTTTAAGTAGCTTTCTACTATATCTAGATTAAAGAGGGAAGTGAATAGAAGATAGTATTCAGGATGAGGTATAGGTCATATAAGTAGATAGTTATACTATTTAGGCTAGTGAATAGACTATTGATGTTCTAATAATACATTAACTATATTCTATAGGAATTCCTAGATGACTTTGCCTCAGCCTATATTAATGACATTATTATATACTCTAAGGGTATAAGGGCAGACTACTAAGTGAAAGTGAGAAGGGTCCTCTAGAAACTTAGAGAAGTAGAGTTGAGGCTAGACCTTGATAAATATGAATTCAAAGTGAAAAGAGTCAAGTACTTAGGAATAATAGTTATAGTAGGAGAGGGAGTTATAATAGACCTAGAAAAGATAGAAGCTATATAGGAATAGAAGCCCCTAACTATAGTCAAGGGAGTATAAGGTTTCTTAGGGTTTATAAACTACTACTAGGATTTCATTAGGGATTTTTCAATACTTATAGCTCCCTTAGTGAAGTTAATAAAGAAGGATAAGCCTTTTATATAGAGTTCATAAGTGGAGGAGTCATTCTAGGCTCTAAAAGATATATTTCAGGATAGTAAGATACTAGCTAACTAGGAGCTAGAGGAACAAATATAGCTAGAGATAGATGCCTCAGGGGTAGGGATAGGTATAGTCCTATCTTAAGGCCTAGAGAGTAGAAAGTAGCTAATTGCCTTCTTCTCCTAGAAGATAAATATAGTAGAGTAGAATTATAATATCTATAATAAAGAACTACTAGTAGTCATTGAAGCTATATATAAGTAGAGGGGATAAGTGAGGAGCCTTAAGGAATTCACTTTGATTATTGATTATAAAAACCTTAAGTATTTCAGGATAAAGCAGATCCTCTTAGAAAGACAAGTCAGATGGATATAGTATATAGAGGAACTCCTACCCTTTATAACAATTCACTAGCTAGGACACTTAGCAATAGTACTAGATGCCCTCTCTCATAAGGATGAATTCAATGACCTGAAGGAAAGAGAATAGAGCAGGACTCAATAGCTCTAGAAAGAGGATTAGGAGCTAAGACTAGGTATATAAATTCACATATAAAATATCAGTAGTCTATTTAACATAGATTCAGATCTAGATGAATTATAGTAGTAAGCTCTATAGAAAGATAAGGACTATGAAAAGATCACTCACTATGTCTAGAATAGGCAGGGGTTCCCTATATCATTAGCACTACTGAGATCAGCTCAAGTAGTAGAGTATAAGGTATAGGGCAGGGTTATGAAACATCACTATACTATCTAGGTACTAAACTATAAGTGACTGAGAGGAGCCCTATTGTAGAAGCACTATAATAACCTAATCTCTAGCTATAGAGGATGAGATGCTATAGCAGCAGCACTTAGATAATAGTTTTTTTAGCAAGGACTAGATAATAATGTCAAGAGGTTAGTGAGAAACTATAATTAGTATAGGAGAGTAAAGCTATAGTGAGAGAAGCTCTATAGGTTACTGAAACCACTGCTAATTCCTAACTAAACTTAGTAAGGAATATCAATAGACTTCATAACACATCTGCCAGGTGAAATAGAGAACCTACTAGTAGTTATATACTGACTGATAGGCAATGTAATCCTAGTCCCCCTAGTAGACATTGAGATAGAGATAGTGATCAAGGCTATTATCACATATATATATACCTATTATAGGACCCTAATATAGATTATCAGTGACTATAGGTAGTAGTAGGTGAGTGAGATATAGAAAAGACTATATGAAGTACTAGGTATTGGAGGAAGCTCTCAATAGTATACTATCCCTAAATAGATAGGGGTATAGAGAGAGTGAACTAGGAAGTGCTATTTTACCTATGAATATATATTACAATAGACTAGGAAGATTAGCTAGAATAGATCCCCTTGGCATAGCTATCATTGAACAACTGTCCTCAGCTATACTACTATGGAGTCAGCCTCTTTTTCCTTATATATAGTTATAATATTATACTAGTATAGATAGAAGGAATAGACAAAAGCATAGAAGGGAGTAAGATAGTGAAGGCAGAGGAAGTAGCAGTTAAACTAGGAGAGTTGAATGAGTAGGCCTAAGTAGTAGCAGTAGATATATAGTAGAACATAGAAGCCCAAGTGAACTGACACTATAGCCTAGCACTAATTTTTAAGCCTAGAGACAATGTATAGCTGAAAATAAAGAATATATAGATAGGTAGACTAAGCAAGAAGCTAGACTAGCTAAATGTGAAGTATAAGGTAGTTAGGCAAGTTTCTCCTCTGACCTATGAGCTAGATGTCCTAGGAAAGATCTACAAAGTCTTTTATATTGACCTCCTCAAACCAGCTGGAAAGGACCCCTGGCCAAGCCAAAACAGGGAAGCAAAGGTAGTAGTAGCACTAATTATATTGAAAGAAGGACATGAACTATAGGAAGTGGACAAGATTCTATATATAGTAGGGAAGGGGAACACAAGGAAGGTTTAGGTGAAATGGACTAGATTTAGGAAACCAACTGCAGAACCAATTGATATGATCTTGGAGACCAACCTATAAGCAATAGATCAATAGGAAGTGAGATAGGGACTAATTGTAGAAAACAATAGACCTAAAGATACTTACTTGACTAAATCAGGAACTCTGAGAGCAAGATGGGCAAGGATACCAGATTCCACATGACAAGGACACAAGTCAACCTAGAGAAAGAGAAATATATTAGTAGGTAGACAAGCAAAGGATAAGGGACTAGGCTGGAATAGGAAAGTGGAGCCAGATGTGCCAGAAAATCTTATAGAAGATAAAGAGGGGGCACTGCTAGCAAAGGCTTTAGATAGTTTCTTCCTTTCTCCCTCATCTGACAATAAAGTCATCAATCAGTAAACTTAGTATCACCTACTAGTCCCATAACACTAGGTAAGGAAGTACTATAGGATCTACTATACTAGATATTAAGAGATAAGCTACTAGTATTAAGAGAAATATATACTAAACTAGTAGAAAAAGGGTTTATCTAGATAAGTAGCTCACTAGTAAGGATACCTATCTTATTTATAAGAAAGCTAGGTAGAGGACTCTAGTTTTATATAAATTACTAAGCTCTTAATACTATCCTAAAATAAGACTAATACCCTATCCCACTGATCTAAGAGATATTATAAGTGAAAGTAGGTATGAAATAGCTTACTAAATTATATTTTGAAGTAGCTTTCTACTATATCTATATTAAAGAAGGGAGTAAATAGAAGATAGTATTTAGAAAAAGGTATAGGTTATATAAATAGATAGTTCTACTATTTAGATTAGTGAATAGACTATTGATTATCTAGTAGTATATTAGCTATATCCTATAGGAGTTCCTAGATGACTTCACCTTAGCCTATATTGATGATGTTATAATCTTCTCTAAGGGTATAAGGGTAGACTCCTAAGTAAAAGTAAGGAAAGTCCTTTAAAAACTTAAAGAAGTAGAATTAAGGCTAGACCTTAATAAATGTGAACTTAAGGTGAAAAGAGTTAAGTACCTAGGGATAATAGTTATAGTAGGAGAGTGTAAGGGCTGTGCCCATTGGTCAGCCTTTGGCTATGGTGGAGCACCCCCCCCTTCAGCAGACCCACAAGTCCTACTGTTATAAGGACCCTTTACCCCTTATAATACTTTAGATTAGTTTCCTTTCCTTTCCCCTCTAATGTGTAATATCTGATTATCTCTAGACCTGCTCATATGAAACTATCTGTGAACTAACCTGTGACAGAGAGGGAGTTTTAATAGACCTAGAGAAGATAGAAGTTATATAGGAATAGAAACCCCCTACTATAGTTAAAGTAGTATAAAGATTCCTAGGGTTTATAAACTACTACTAAGATTTCATTAGAGACTTTTCAGTATAAGTAGCCCCCTTAGTAAAACTTATAAAAAAGGATGAGCCTTTTATATAGAGCTTAGAAGTAGAGGAGTCATTCTAGACTCTAAATACTTTATTTTTAGATAATAAAGTACTAGCTAACTAGGACTTAGAGGAATAAATATAGCTAGAGATAGATACCTTAGGGGTAGGGTTAGGTATAGTCCTATCTCAAGGCCTAGAGGATAGAAAGTAGTTATTTACCTTCTTCTACTAGAAGAAAAATATAGTAGAGTAGAATTATGATATCTATGATATAGAGCTCTTAGTAGTCATTGAAGCTATATATAAGTAGAGGGGTGAAGTGAGGAGCCTTAAGGAATTCATATTAATTATAATCAATAAAAGCCTTAAGTACTTTAGGATAAAGTAAATCCTCTTAAAAGATAAGTTAGATAAATATAGTATATAGAGGAACTTCTATCCTTTATAATAATTCACTACGTAGGATACTTAGTAAAAGTACTAGATACTCTCTCCTAAAAGGATGAATTTAATAACCTAAAGGAAAGGGAATAGAGTAGGACCTAATAGCTCTAGAAAGAAGAAAAGGAACTGAAACTAAATATATAGATCTAAGTATAAGACATTAGAGGTCTATTTAAGATAGATTTAGATTTAGAAGATTTATAGTAATAAGCTCTATAGAAAGATAAGGACTATAAGAAGATCATCTACTATATCTAAAAGGACACATGGCCAGCAAGCATTTTAGATAGTTTCTTCCTCTCCTCCTCATCTGATAATAAAGTCATCACATTAGTAAACTCAGTAGTATTACTAGTCCTGTAACAGAAGAAAAAGCCTTTATTAATACTACCTAGGTATCTTGGCACTGAATTCAAGTCTACCCCCTCTACTCTCTATTTGGAATTAAAGTATTTAATAGAAGAGAAACTAAAGCTAGAAAATATATCTATTATATCTATACCTACCTTTATATAAATGATTACTATTAGAAGAATATTTCATTCTTTATTGCCTAGCTTACTTATTACCTTATAGTCTTGAGTATACCTTAGCTAAAGTAATATAATCTAATTATCTACTTTACTAATTACTTAATTACTTTTAATAGTAAATACTAATATAACTATTATAATATTCCTAGTAAGCCTAAGAAGCTTGAGGCCTTATATAATATCCCCTATAAAGATTAACCTAGTAACTTACTCCTATAACCTTGAGCTCTTTATAATTTAAATATTATCCTGATCCCAAAGGAAGGTACTATTTTCTACTTCTACTAGTCTACCTATTATCTTTTTATAATAATACTAGAAAAAATCGATTATATCCTAAACTCTCCTAATCCCCTGAATTCCCCAAGTTCCTCTGAACTAGAACCCCATTCCCTACCTCCTAAATTATTAGATTTTACTAATGTTTTCTCCCCTTATAAGGTTAAAAACTACTACTACACTATCCCATAGGTCACTATATCCCTTTAGTAGAAGGTGTGAAATTACTATTTAGGTGTCTATACTCTATATCTCAAGATGAACTAACAGCCCTTTATAAATAGCTTAATACAAATCTCTAGAAAGGTTTTATCTATCCTAGCTCATTATATATTACCTCTCCTATTGTATTTATAGAGAAGGCTAATATAGGACTATATTTCTATATTAATTATTATACCTTAAATACTATTACTAATAAAGACTAATACCCACTGCTACTAGTTAAAGAAACTCTGAATATTCAATATAGAATATACTACTTCTCTAAGATTAATATTATCTCCACTTTTAATAACCTTTATATAACTACTAGAGAAGAATACCTAACTACCTTCTATATATATTTTAGCCTCTTGAAGAACCTAGTTATACTATTTAGACTAATAGGAGCCCTATCCTCCTTCTAATAATATATCAACTCTTCTATATAAGAATTACTCAATCTATTCTATATAGTATACTTAGATGATATTTCAATCTATAGTTATACCTATGAAGAATATACTAAATATATCTAAATAGTCCTTAAATACTTCTATAGTACTGGATTATATACTTAGGCTTCTAAGTATAAGTTCTACTATACTAAAAGTAAGTTCCTAGGCTTAATTATCAGCTATAAGGGTTTCATTAAAGACCTAGGTAAGGTTATAATATTATATAATTAGTCTACTCTAAAGTCTCTAATAGATACCTAAGCCTTCCTTAGCTTTGGTAACTTTTACTACTTTATTCATAACTTCTCTAGCTTAGTTTCTCTATTAATATACTTAATAAAGAAAGATGTCCCTTTTCTATAGGATTATACCTATGAATCAGTATTCTAAACTCTAAAGGACAACTTCTCCTCTACCTCTATCCTAGCTTATTTCAATTAGGATAAGGATATTATCCTTAAGACTAATATATCTAACTATATATTAGCTAGTATTATATCTATTAGAGGTATCTGTCAGATGTATTATATCAGGCAGGGGCTAAAGAAGATTAAAGAATAAAGGGAAAAAGACAGTACTATAAGGAAAATAGACTAGTCTTAAGGAAGGGAAGATCAGAAGGTGAATAAGGCACTTGGAAGGGAGGAATAACTGTAAGCTTGGTTTATTAACTATGTGGTTGAAAAGAAAGGGGGAAATGCTGTCTATTTATGCTTGTCAATGTGGTTCACAATCAGTAAATTTCAGCATTAGTTTTCCGAGTCCTGACCGAGTCTTGATGAATTCTTCCAAGTCCTACACTTGGACCATCATTTCTTAACGAGTCTTTCCGAGTCTTTAGTCTGGACCATTATTTCTTGATGAGATTAGGAAATAAGGTTTGGGATATTTTTAGTATAGGAAAAATAGTGGAAAAAAGAGACCTGGGTGAGAATTGAACCTGTGTCCCTCAGTGAACTTGATGCTGGGAACTGGGAAATAGTGCTATGAACAAAGTTCAAGTGGTTTTAGAGTCCTGGGAATGCTGGGAGCATTAATAGTCTAGTAGAATAGAGACGCTAGGCCCTAATATACTAACAAATATCAATGCCTTCAATCCAGATACCTAGTTTATAAAGAGACTACCTCCTAGACACCTAGGGATAGACTATGTTATTGAATTGTTAGTACCTGATGAGCAGGCTCTATAGGGGCTACTATATAAAATGAACTGTGATGAACTACTAGTACTCTACTAGACAATCCTAAACCTTCTGAGAAAGGATATATCAGACTAAGTAGATCACCTACTACAGCTCCTATTCTATTTATGAAAAAGCCTAGTAGTAGTCTTTATTTCTATATAGATTATAGAGCACCTAATAGTATTATAAAGAAAGATTATTACACTCTACCTAATGTAACTGAAACACTGAAACATATATTAGAGGTAATACTATTTATAAAACTAGTTATCTTTTCTACCTTCTATAATATCTATATTACTAAAGGTAATGAATAGAAAATAGTATTCAGGACATACTATAGCCTCTATAAATAGTAGGTTATACCCTTTACCCTAGCTAATACTCCTATATATTTCCAAAAGTTCATTAATAGCCTTTTAAGACCCTACCTTAATATCTAGGCCTCTACCTATATAGATGATCTGCTGATATTCACTAAAGGATCACTAGAAGAATACTATAAGAAAGTTAATATAGCTCTTGCATACCTGTGGGAAGGAGGTTTAACAGTAGACATTAATAAGTATGACTTTATAATGAAAGTATTACAGGGTAGAGTGGCAGAAGATGAGGGGCTAGGCTAAATGAGGAAGGTGGTCAGAATGGCACAATATCTTGGAGAACATGAAAAGGACACATGGCTGGCAAGCATTTTAGATAGTTTCTTCCTCTCCTCCTCATCTGACAATAAAGTCATCATATCAGTAAACTCAGTAGCATTGCTAGTCC
>JAWWXZ010001257.1:0-35423 GCA_038406795.1 Ceratocystis diversiconidia | reverse complement strand
CCAAAAAGGGGTACCTTTACAGACCCCCCCCCCCCCCCCCCCCCCCCCAGGTTTCACAGGCAAAATAGAGTGAAAACGGAAAAGAAAAGAGGAAAATAACCAAATCAAAGCATGCTATTGGCCGAGGTTCGCATCCAAGTCTGCTACCACCTACTAACAATGTCAGCCAACCACAAGGAAAGCAGATACGCATCCCAAGCAAGCCGGGAGACAAAATGGAATCATGAAAATCCATCCATCTTAGCCACTGCTTTTTTCCCCAAAGTCTAAATGTGCTTGCACGGTGAGTTGAGACATGGTGGAAAGGAAAGTGTCTTTGCGCCATCAATATCAAACAGACCGACACGGATGGGACGGGCAGACAGACAGACAGGCAGACAGATATACGACTAGATAGATAGGACAGGGCACTCACATTGTCCATGCACACTGCCTGCGCTACTGCTCGTCCTGACCGTTTTGGCCGTCCTGACCGTCTTGGCCTATCTTCTCTCTTTCGTGGTCTGATAGGGAACTCGGACACAAACGACACATTGCATTGCATTGCACATAGCGACTTTTTGTCAGCTCATCTGCAACATATGGCCTCATAACTAGCCACATGCCCACCCACCGCCTTTGCAGGCTGTCCTTCTAGCAGCCCCTTCTTCCCCCTTTCCCCCTTCCAAATCTGACTTTTTCTCTACCCCGGACAGACAAAGGCTATGAAAGCCAACCTGCCAAAAAAAAATAAAGCAACCGCAAGTCGAAGCTAAATTTTAGTCGGTGACCATGGCAGCATGACACTATTTCGCCCAACAGGCCAGATTCGTAGCACACCTGGACATTGCCGGCTCTGATTGGCTAGAGTCCAAAGCCAAAGGAGATAACAAATCCAAGCAGCTTAGTCGAGACATGGTGGAGAAACCGGGAGATTCTTTGTTCGTCTTGCCTCTCCCTTAAACTCTAAAACAACCAGAGATAAACACCCAAAAAGTTTGTCTGGCACCATCTGCAGTAGCACATTAGGTGTGCAGAGAGACACTTGGCTCTTCTTATCTTGAGTCCTTCGTGTCTCTTTCCTTATCAGTATCGCCTGTAGATCTAGGGTTACTTAGGGTATATTATCTCGGAATTCCACTTTTGGCTCTTTCACTGATCTACCCCTTCTCAAAATCACCGCAAAGTACCCGGCCGCTATGCTGACAGCGGAAAGGTACTTCACAGCAAGGACAATGAGGAAGAGGGGTTTATCTCTGGCCTGACTAGGGAGGGCGTTACCCCAAGTTTCTTGATAATAGTGTAGACCGTGCTGTGCAGGTTTATGTGCCACACATGCTGCGTATTTTACATACACACTGATGTAGCTTCATAATACGGGTGCATTCGTCGAGACCAAGGTTGCGCTATTGTTTTTTTTTTTTCGTTTTGGGGGGAGGGGGGCTGTTTTACTGCACCCGTTTTGTTCTCTTTTCCTTTATGGTTTTCTTATCTCTTGGCTTCCCGTGGAAATAAGAGCCAATAGAGGCAGCAAGGCACCGGCGAACAGCACGCATCAACGCTGGACAGGGGAAAAATATATTTATGGCACCGCATCGCGTGAGGAGGGGAAGCACTTGGCTTTCATCACATCATAGCAAGATCAAAGCAGATTCACGACCAACAGCGGCTAAGAAGAAAAGTGGGACTCTGGCATCCAAGAGCAAGGGTCACCAGGAGAAACGCCCCGTATTTTAGCAATACATAAATTTTCATAGCCGGGACGGGCGATTGATAAGAAGAACCGGGCTTTTTTTTGCTCTTCTGGATTCCCATGTGCTCTAATATTCTGCTCCTATTTCTGCTCTGTCCTTTGCCTTTCTCAAAGCTGGTCTGCCGGCTCTTGGCCGTATATCAACCTTAATCAAAGCCCAGCCTACAGCATGGTGCGTGCGGGCTCTCTTTTTTATCCTCTTTTCCTGCAGGACTAACTCGTGAAAATGCTGGTGGACGACATATTGAGGTAAATGATGCGAGGCAGCCGCCTTGTCTGCTGGGCGCAGTTTCTGGTCGATTCCTGATTACATAACTCTGCGGGACATGGCTATAAAATCAATCAATTAAGCGGGCTGCCATTTCCTTGATTTTCTTTTTCGTCCCTTCCCTTCGCCTTTCTACTTCCTGGTTCCTGTTACGTTTACCGTCTTTTTTGCGCTTCTTTTTTTTTCATCTAGTGCCAATTATTTGTCAAAGAATGAACGTAGCAATTTCCTCCCTATACTTTTTTCTCTTGTTTTCCACAAACACGTGCTATTTTTATTCACCTATTTGTGCAATTGCTGTATTCTAAATAAGAAAAAAAAGGCAGGTTGATGGCAGGTACATAGGCAAGTAATTAATTTTAAGTTGCAAATACAGCAACTGCCCTATATCTTCTTCCTTGTCTTGTCTATTGCTCGGTAGGTCAGATGTAGCATTCAAGGTCATCAGATGAGCCCAATGACGGCTCAAACAACGCTACTACTTTTTCTATTTTTTTTTTTTCGTTTTTAATTTTTTAATTTTTTAATTTATTTTCTTTTTGCTTTTTAGTTTTCTTTATTTTTTCTCGGGCGAGCTGTTATCAGTTCCCTCTGGCTTTTTTTTCTCCTTTTTGTTCATGTGCTCAAAGTAAGTTGCGAGCTAGTACAAGCTTAGCAACAACAAAATTCAACACTGCCCTTTCTGAGAAATGATATCAAAAAAGAGCAAAGGGCGTTTAATATGTGAAGGTAGCCTGTGCAGGCCCAGACAGATAGAGATAACGTCCCATCGTAATGCATCGTGTCTATTTTACTGACCAGCCTGCCCTTGGTTTCCTGTAGCAATGTAACTAATTATCCGGCCATTGGTAGTTGCACGTTTGCGTGATGCCGGCTTCTGTTTTTGTCTTTGCATGTTGTTCTCTGTGTGTGCTACATGCTTGAATGGTCTCTTCCTTCCCTGTTCGTTTGTTTGGCTCTTATTTTTTTCCTTATCTTGTGCCAGAACAAAGAGGCAACTACTAAAAATGAGACCTGCTCTTTCACTTTGCGCTCCTTCTCTTATTTTCCACTATCTTGTCCCTTTTGCTATCTCGATATGACTGCCTAGCAAGGCACACAAAATATCCTGCTCTTCTTTCGCCTTTCTTCTTTCCTTTTCTTCTTCTTCTTCTTTCATCCCTACAACAAACTCTCAAGTGACATCAGAGTCCCCAGCGAGTTTCTCTTTGCTACTGTTGCTGCTTCTGTGGCCACTTACACACCCGCAATCTTGCTTCTACGCCTACACAAAGCACCAAAGCGACGATTTCTCTTTTCCCCGCCTTTAGAAACTCCGTTATCTTTCTTTTTTGTTCTTCTTTTTATTGATCGCTTTCTTCTTTGCTTTCTTGTCGTTCTGTCTTTCCTAATATCTCTGCTCAACTTCACTAAACTTGGCGCTTCTCTCACTCTCTTCGCATTTGTCCGTTTGTTGCAGTCAGTTCCTGATATCCATATCAACCTGCATTCCGTCATTATCAGCCCAGATCAGCCCAGCCCAGCCCAGCTCCAATCTAAATACACCGTTGTCTCTTCTCATTTTCAACTGTCTCATCTCGTCGCTATCTCTGAACCTTTTTTTCTTTCCTGACGCAACAGCAGTAACAGCAAAGCCACTGCTTAAACCAGGGGTTCTGCTCCTCCTCGTCTTCCTCCTCCCTAGGCAATAGTCTTCCCGTGATATTCGACTTTTCTAGCAGTATCTATTTTTCATTTCTCCTTATCCCCCCACTCATCAGCCAGGCCAGAACACCTTTTGTCCTGTCAACTTTCAAGGATCACATTGCAAGCTAAATAGCCCATTCATTGGTAAGACCTTGGGCCTTGCTTGGTGCCACTTTCAACCCCACCGTCTAAACTAAGAGCCTTGAATTTTTCTTATTGCTTTGTCCTGACTTGGGATTTCTTCGTCTAGACCGACCTGTTTGCTTTGCCCTGGGGTGTTTTCATTACTAGAGAATACGACTTGCAGTCCACTTGAGACCCCTCGCCTACGCACATCTCTACATTCTCTTTCTTCCACGCCCTCCTTCTCGGCCACCCTTTATTTTCTCTTCTTTCCGCATCTAGCCGGGCCAAGATATATCAAGCCCAGCCCAGTATTTGCTTGCCCTGGGGCCTTTTCTGTTCTATCTTTTCTCCTTTTCTCTACTTTTTTTTCTTCTACATTCGCGCCTCTTTTATACGCACGCACCTACGCACCGGCCGGCACACACGTACATACAGTCAACACCCCGCCATTCCTCTTGACAGCATACCTTGTAGGCAGAAGGAAAAAAAAAAGAAAAAAAAAAAGAAAAAGGAAAAGAGCACATAAGTCCTCTTCTTGACCTTAGCAAGCTTCCTTAAAAAATAATAAGGGTCTTGAAATTAATACTCACACAATATGCCTGCCCAACTCACCGGATTTGGCCTACCAATCCGGCCTGCACCCTCTCGCGAAACTATCCGTGTATCGACCGTCGCTCCCATAAACGTCCCTTCGGTTTCCAAGCCCCGCACTCACAAACACTCTCGATCTTCATACTCGGAATCATCGCCTCTTGTTAGCCGGAATAGCTCCCACGCTTTTCGACCCTTCAAACGCCAAATGTCTACTCCCGACAAAACCATTGCTGTCATCAATGCCAGTGGCCGCCAGGCAGCCTCGTTGATCCGCAATTGCACTGCTGTTGGCTACTATGTGAGAGCCCAGCTGCGCAATCTCGAGGGCGTCGTTGCGACCGAGGTTTCCACCAATCCAAATGTCCATTGCATTGTCGGCGAGCTATACACCCGCACCAAACCCACTACCGATGCGAATCGTGATGTCACACAAAACGGCCCCATCTCCGGAGTCGGCATCAATCACAACCTCATTGACGATCTATTCCGCGATGTTGAACTGGCCTTCATCAACACCACCTTCTACGGCGATGAAGTGAATATTGGCAAGGCCATTGTTGATGCTGCCAAGCGCGCTGGCGTCCAGTATCTCGTTTATTCGTCCATGCCCGACCATTCTAGCTACAACAAGGACTGGGAGTCCCTCCCTCTTTGGGCCGCCAAGCAAAGAGTCGAAGAGTACATCGTCGAGTCTGGTATTCCCTCCACCTTTGTCTACACCGGCATCTACAACAACAACTTCACCTCGCTCAAGTACCCCCTCTTCTGCATGGACTTGCAACGCGACGGTTCCTTTGTCTGGCAAGCTCCCTTCCATCCCAATGTCAAGCTTCCTTGGCTAGACGCTGAACACGATGTTGGGCCTGCTATTCTCCAGGTCTTCAAGGATGGCCCCAAAAAATGGGGCGGCAAGAGAATTGGGTTAGCCTACGAACTCCTGACTCCCATCGAGGCCTGCCAAGTTTTTTCCAAGGGTGTTGGCCGGCCCGTCAAGTACATTCAAGGGCCTATCGAGGTCGAGGTTCCCATCCCTACGGGATACCGCGAGCAACTGGAAGCCCTTGGCCGCCTGTTTAGTCTAGGCAAAGAAGACCCTACCAAGCAGCCGCCTTACTTTGGCGACGCCGTTCTTGAAAAGACTTGCATCGACCAGTCAATGCAGCTTTGGGAAGGCCCTCGCGGCCTCGAGGAATATGCACGCGAAGTCTTCGCGCTAGAGGAGCAGGCCAACGGCATGAGATGGATGGATGAAGAAGAGTCTCTATCCAGAGCAACTAGCGCCTTAAATATCAACCGCGCTACTATTCCCTTGAATGGTGGCAGCAATGGAGGCATTGATGCAGCCATCCAGCCCCCGCCAACTGAGGATGAGGAGCAGGAGGATGACGAGTACTCCGATGAAGACGACGATGACGACGGCCTAGTTATGAAGGCGCGCAAGCGGGATGAAGAGCAGTGGCTTGCTTAGACCGTAACTATGGCTCGCATCTGTTGAAGAACCTGTAGTTCTACTTGAAGCCCTACCCTATCTGCGAAGACCAAGGCACCGCAGTATCTGTAACAAGCCACCCAGGAATGAGTTTCAGTTCTGTTCATGTCTTGGGGGGTGCCCTGGGGATGAAAGGGGTCTCGGGCCACGGGTAGTCATGTCATCATAGCCAATATACCCCGTGGAATGAGGCCCCCCCCCCCCCCGCCTAGTGTGGCACTCTTTGCTTGAACATGTTTGATGCTGAGCTATGAGAAGGAGGGGTTTTTCTTTTCTCATCTGTGTTCATATTCACGAGTCTTGAGTTTCTCCCACCTCCGTATGCCTCTTTCTCTTTCTTCATTTCCCTCACTCAACCTCACCCCTCCCTTTCTTTGTCTCTTTCTCTCATTCATTTTGCTATCCTGGAGTCGTGCATTTGGGTTCTCTTTTATTTTCGGTTGTTTTTTATGGTCACTTTCACTGCTTGGTTTCCTTCATCTTAGTCCTTCTTTTCTTTTTCTTCCTCTTTTTTTTTATTTAAACCAAGCGGGATTTTTAACAAAGGCGCCGGTCGGTCACCGGCAAGCAACGAAAAGCAAAAAAGTTGGTTTCGAGGTTTTCTGGTTTTGTTTTTTCGTCTTTATTTCGCTTCTCTCCCAAGTTTCCCTCCATCTTTTGTCCCTCCTCATCTTCAACACCGACATTCATGTACTTTATTTCTCTCTACTTTATTATATTTACAGCTCAACGACGAAACGACTTTCATCCTCAAACTACTATGTTGGCGATTTCCATGTCATAAGAATATAGATCAGAAACCCCTACTCCCTCCCTCCTTTAGACTAGCCAAGGGCAACTTATTCCTCACTAGGCTCGCTCACTCACCACTTAATAGCATTTTATAGAATCATAATAATGTCATGATATATTGAAATATAGCAATCATCAAATACGGAGCCCAGCCCTAACTTTTTCATTACATTATTTCCCACGGAATTGCTAGCGTCCCTTAAGCGCTGGCCTTTTCTCTAGGCGGTTCAACCGGATTGTCGGCCTTCATGTTGCCCTCGGCCAGCTGGTTCAGTTCATCTTCCTGATCATCCAGATGGCGGAACTGAATCCAGAATAGAATACCAGCAATGAAGGAGACAATGCCAACTGAGCCATAGTTCCACACCAGCAGCGGGTCCTCAGATAACGACACCCACGCCTGACCAATGGCAGCCGAGATGGCGCTCATGAACAGCGCCACAGCTTGCACCATAGAACGCATGTTAGCAGGGGCCTTGGAGTAGGCATACTCGAGCGAGGTGATGGAGGCAAAGATCTCGGACAGCGCGATCAAAACGTATGCGCCAGATTGGGCCCACACGCTGATATTGGGCTTGGTGTCACACGTAGACGGGTAGCGGCCGCAGTCGCTCTGGCGGTAAATGTAGTACTGCAACACGCACGAGTACACCATGGCTAGCGAACCAGCCATGAAGCCGGCAAAGATCTTGCGGATGGGCGTGAAGCGGATCTTCCAACGGCGCAGGGCAGGATAGAAGAAAAAGTCGCAGATGGGGATAAAGATGATGAGGGCTAGCGGGTCCAGGTTTGAGACAATCTCATTGGGCAGACCACCAAGCTGCAGCGTAGCCGCCTGCGAAACCAGATTGTTGTTGAGCTGGTTGTACGTCAGCCAGTAGATAGGGTACCAGCAGAAGACGGAGCAGGCAGAGAAACCACGGCGCAGCTCATCAACCCAGACGTCGTCAAACGTCATCCACTGCGGCTTGGTGCCGGGTGCAAACGAGCTAGGCTTTACCTTGTCCCAGAAAGTACCATCATGCATATTGCGCCATGTGGCCACGGGGTTCAGCGACCAGCGGCCCTTTTGTGCCAGCATAAACGTTTTGACTGCGGGACCCAGCACAGAGCCCTCGGGTTCACGCCGCACATACCGCTTGCGACCCCATAGCATCACCAGCGGGCATAGCGAGAGCATAATAGTAGGCAGCAAGAAGGCCAGCCAGAAGCCGACATACTTCTCGGCAAACGACATAGAAATCTGGCCCAGCAGTGCACCCACGTTGATAAACAGGTAGAACCAGTTATACACGTGCTCGATTGTCAGTGCAGGGTCGACAATCACACGCTCGCCCGTCTTGGTCGTTTCGACACGCATGTGCTGGTTCGGCAGCTGTTCGACGATCAGCGGCGAAATATTAGGCTTGAAGCCGCCAGTACCAAAGCCAATGGTGATTATGGCAACGATCATGGCGGCAAGCGAGCTGTTGGGCTTAGTAATAACAGGGGGCAGGGCAGCGACGATCTGAGATGTCCGGGTGTTAGCGATGCTGGTTTGCGCCTGTGTAACGGCAAAACCGCTTGTTATGTGTGTAACCTGGCAAAACTTACCAGGATAAGATGACCAATCAAGTCAATGCCAAGAGCCACGGAAATTGTCTTGAAACGACCCCAGTACTTGTCGGCAACCCAAGAGCCAAATAATGGCATAGTGTACTGCCAGAATTGGTTGAAGGTGGTGATGCCAGTAGACGCGCGCTGGGACATGCCAAGCGCGCCAGGCTGGCCATGCTTGCCGCTAGCTCCAGTGTTGGAGCCCGGGGGGAGAGGCTGCTGGATGAAGTTTGTGACTAGAAGCAGAAGAGCACAAGGAAAAGGTTAGTGCATAAACACTTGGCAGTAGGCGGGAGAAAGTCTTGGCGCTGGAGGAAGACGATGGGTTCTTGGCAAAACACAACTTCACTTACAGACAATCACGGTTCCGTAGTAGGAGAAGCGCTCGCAAGCCTCGACGATGGCAATGGTGAACAACGAGAGCGAAACCTTGTCGGATACACGGCGCAGAGTGGCTAATTCGGCCTCAGTAGGCGAGTCCTCGAAAAGACGGCTTTTCACAGAGACCACCTGGAGATCTTTCTTTTCGTTGGACAAGGTCGCCGTCACGTCCTTCCCGGCGGCACTCGGGTCGGTCAAAGCCATAGTGTGGTCGGGAACATCACTGGTAGCCATAGCGAGCAAATAAAATGGGGGCAGAGAGTGGGCAGGAGTGTGCGGAGTACAGGAGAAGGGGATGGAGGACAGAAAACGTCCGTTTCAGCCTTTGCTTTTTATCTTCGCTTCCTCTGCTAGGACTCCAAGTGGGGGAAGAAAAGAAGCAGAGAATGCGAGAGTGGGCACACAGCAGAAATTATACTCAACTACTTGATATCTGGGTGGGCTATCCCACACTACTTTAGTCGTCCCCCCCCGCTCTGTGGCCTGTGGCCATGTCTCTTCCGATAAAGACGGTCAAAGATATTATTCAGGTGAGGATCATGCCTTTGATGCAGCCGAACACAGTAGGTTCCTTAGACATTGCCTCCTTCATTTTGCCTTGGTCTTCTTTCGTGGGTCTGGCAGTTAGTTCAATGGCCTCTTGAAGGACACCAGACTAGAGAAGACTAGCCTGTCCGGCTATAATCTTAGTTAGTTTTCTCTGTTGCTTGTGGAAGCTCGCAAACAATCCCTGCGCAGCGCCTCGGCATTACCCAAAAAAGCAAAGCCAGAGAGCCAGATAAGATATGCCTTGTAAGTTCCTTTGTTGTTTCTGTAACGTTGGATCTGACAGGCTGCCTGGTATCTGTGGAACTTGGACCAGGATTTTGACTTTTTTTTTTCCCATTCCTCTTGTCCCTTTTGTTATTCTATCTGCTTATTCCAACTCCTTCGGCTGGTAGATATTACTAGAGCGATAAATTTTGATTAGTGCAAAAGGGGACGACGTTCACGAAGCGAGCAGCAGATCAGATAGACCAGACAAAACGTCCAGAACCATGCCCACATATACCCACTCCAATAACAACTAGATTGCCCCCCAATCTACTACTCTTTAGTTTGTCAAAAGTTCCACGGCTTGTGGTGCTCCGTACAAAGGGTCATGGTTAATCTACCATCCAACGATTACCACCTCGTCTGGATGTACCATTGAGCGTATCTCGTACCTTTTTAGGAAGGCCACCACCCAAAACAGCCGCACAATCACACCATTGGCCAGATTCTGGGTAGATCTCTTATCGCCAGGTGCCTTGAGGCTGGTTTGGGTCAGATGTGTGACGTCACGTGCGTCCTTGTAGCTGTATTTGTACCTGTAGCACCACGTTATCTCTAGCGTCAAGGAAAAAGATCAGGAGGAGACAGAAAAGATCATGGGCGCCAGTGAAGAAGTGAAGTGAAAAATCGACGTTATTGGTTAGTGGTGTCTTGCTCTACCGGAGACCGTCGGAATAATAGCAAAAGCGTCCTAGCCCCAACAGAAATAGCACCCATATCACCGAAAATTAACACCCGGCTAAAACACCAGCAAAATCCCGCGATTTCGTGCAGCGTAGAAAACAGCACGACATCAAATCCTAGCACGACCCCACCTTCATCGGACCCTTCATTTCCCTCGTTCTTCTCTTCTGCGTTTATTAGATACTATCACTGTCATCCGCTAGTCGCAAAGGGGAAGGTGAAAATGGTTGCGTATAGGTGGCACAGCACGCGAGCAGATGCCGTCTAAAGCCCAATTATATGTTATTATTATGTTACGGACATGTTGTCACCTATATCTCAAGGCCAGCCTTTCAGTTTCTGGGAACCTAGACCCACCTTCCTCTAGAGCCACTATGCTTGGTCTATTTGTAATCCCAGATTTCATTATATATCCACGCGTCCACAGACAAGCCGTTTGCAATTTTCATGGCCGGGGCGTACGCCACGCTTAGAACTTGAGCTGCATCAGGTTGCCGACCATCTCGCGGCCGGTAACCCACGAAGTAGTCCACAGAGTAGGAATGTCCAGTGTCGACGATAGGCCGTCAGCAAAGCCAAAGAAAAGCATGGGCGGAATCCAACCGCGCGCGTACTCCAGTGCGAAGCAATTTCCTGGCATCTTGTACTGCTTGACAGTGCCACGGCGCAGGTGATGCACGCTACCAGCTTCATACACCTCCGGGACAAAGTCGCCGGCGGCATAGGCTTCTTGGGTGCCCGTGAGGATATGGAAGTAGTCGTCAGCGGTATGGCGGCCCGTGTGGCCCTCGGTGCCGATCGTAGTGCCGAAGATGATCAAGTACTCAGTGATGCCTACAAAAATAAGAAAAACCCCCGCTGGTTAGCAAATTCCTAGTTGGCTGGCGCATTGCAAGGTTTGCTTCGTCGACTTACTGGCATGAATGACGTACATTCCGCCCATGGCGCCACCAGCATTGTTCAAGAACCAATCCTCGCTCTGGCTGACATAAGGGGCAACCTTTTCATCAGCACGCAGCTCTGCCACAATGTAGTCGACAATTGCACGAGTGTTGTTTCCATGCTTCTCAATGCCAGCCTTAGCCACGGCGTGTAGGTTATCCGGCGAGAAGACATAGAATTTATCCAGGTTAGCTTCCAGCAGGTAGTACAGCGGCGATAGGAAACCCAGAACAATAGCCAGCATAGCAAGCAGACCGCCGATTCCGGGGCCCTTTGAGGCAGAAGCCTTCGAGGCAGACGACTTCTTGGAAGCCATTGTCAGACGAATCGAGATGAAGAAATTAAGCAAGTGAAGAGACAAGAGTAAGAGTAGGAGCAAGAGCAAGAGCAAGAGCAAGAGCAAGAACAACAGAAAGGCCGGACAGGATTAGGACAACCACACCATGACAAAACTCATATGTGTGTGGATGCAGGAGAGGACAGGCTAACACAATAGCACTTGATTAGCCAATCCGTGAACCGCCAGCACACTGCTAACAAAAACGAGTACGACTGCCCGGCCCCCAAGGCTGAATTCTGCCGCGCCTCACCGCCCCAATTCGGCGCGTCTGGCACACTTGCCAAAATGACAATTAGACAAAAGCTGTCTCCCTTGTCCCTAACGCATTAGACGCGTGAGCCGCAGTGATTAGATAAGATTTTAGCCGCGATAACGAAAAAGTTGATGGTTTGTTTGGCAGATAAGCTGCACCCCAACTCTGCCTCATATGGCTTGTTCTGTTTCCAACACCGCCCCTGCCCCCAGCCTTGATATCAATACAACAAGCAATACATCTCCTTTCCCTTCCCTTCCGAGTCCGCCCCTCCCCCCGCCCTACAGCCCGGCATCTTCTCATCATGTCAGCCGTTCCCGAAACTGCCATTCCAGGCACCCAGCTTGGCCCTGTATCACACTACAACCCCGGCTCTGGCACATACGTACACAATGGAAATATCGTAGCCTCTGTACTCGGCCGTGTCTCAGTTCAACAACCGTCGAAGTCACAGGGCCTGGTGAAGCGGCTCACCAAGCTCAGCGTACTAGCGCAGCCGCACGAGTACCCAACCATTTCAGTGTTCCGTCACCAGCGGCGGCAGGATCTGCTCCCAGAGGTGGGTAACACGGTGCTGTGCCGGGTCACCCGACTGATGCCCAAGCAGGCCATCGTATCGATCCAGCAAGTGCAGACCTCAGTGCTACAGACCGAATGGCAGGGCGTAATCCGCTCGCATGATGTGCGGGCCACAGAGAAGGACAAAGTCAAAATCCATGAATCGTTCAAGCCAGGCGATGTAGTGCGCGCGCAAGTAGTAAGTTGTGTGAATCGGGTTATTCCTTTTAGTTGAATGGCGGGGTGGGCTGCCATTTTTCCATGGTCCCTAAACGTGTGGGCGTGGCTAACGCAACAACAGATCTCTCTTGGAGACCAAGCAAACTACTACCTTTCGACAGCCTCGAACGAGCTCGGGGTCATCATGGCTACCAGTGACGCAGGCAATGATATGGTTCCTATCAGCTGGAAAGAGTACCGCGACCCCGAAACTGGCATCAGTGAACCGCGCAAGGTGGCGAAGCCGTTCTGAATTCTTGCGGCGACGAGCCCATGATAGACAGAAGCATATAACGCTTTCGTAGCCAACGATGGCTAATGTTTCTTTTTTATTTTTCTGGGGACATGGCGTTGCGTCCCAGACGCTGCAGCCCCCTGTGGTTCGGTGCAATTGAGCACATGGCTGTCCATATTTAGGTTATTGATTGCATTGTGTAAAGGGAGAAGACAAAACACTCGCTTTTCCCGCCATCGACTTTGGCCTTGTTGTACACACCAGTACACTACAAGACAAAGTATTGGCACACATACACACAAATGTAGACAGACACACAAGACATAAGGGCTTCGAAAATAGCTGACACAACTAGGGAGGGCCTCTAGCTCGTGAGATTAGTGCCGCTATGCACTATTCATTTGCAGCTTGAAATTTTAAGTGGGAAGGGAGGACCAGGCCTTGCAGGCCAAGGCAATGAAACGGATCTCAAGGCTTACCAGGCCTACCAGGCTTACAAGCGTACAGGCCTATGTTCCATACATTGCGCCTAAGGGACGGAATGGGGCTTATGGAGCTTGGCGAGCATCGCCTTTAAATTTTCGATGTTGCAAATGTTCGCGTTTATAGAAAGTATTCAAAAAAAAGGACTTGATAAGATCGTATCGAATCCAATGCATCCCTCGTCTCTTTTTCTCATTTTCCCTCTGTCCATTAGCACAGACGTAGCTGAAGGTTCCATAGTGGGTTCTAGCATAGAGCACACGCCAATGGACTGATACATTTCTTACGTTATCCACATCGCCAATTATAGGAGGCTGCTAGTATGACAGGGTTTTTAACTTCTGCCATCGCGAACGCACGCTTTGGGCCTTCATTATCGACCAAGGCTTTATTTGGAGACTGCGCCAGGAGACTCCTCCTCCGCGGAGCAAAGATAATTTCAACGACTGTTAGGGTTAGCAGAGAGGAGTTTGCAAAGAAAGAGGCTAAAGCGCTGCAGATTACAAACAATAAAGCAGACGCTAATTTCAAGCCGCAGCTGAGGATAGCAAAAGCCAATGTGCACACAGAACGAAATTGTTTGTGGGTTAGAGCGCTAAGCTAAACAGGATATAATTTGCAGTATAGAAATAAAAAGAGCGATCAATAAGACGATGAGGTCACTTGAAGGGGGGGCAAAGAAAAGAATGACATCAGTTGATTGGCCAGACAGGGAGGCAGGCGGGGTGTTTAAGAGAAAGAGAAGGGACGCGGCGAAAGAAGGGGAAAGAGCTAAGAGGGAAGTCACCTAGAGCCAGACCGGCGCACGTTATTTTATTTTATTCTTCGCTGATTCTCTTGTTCTGTTTTCCTCTCATTCTTCACTTTTCTCGTGGTGTGTTCGTGTCAAGTTGGGTTGGCCATGGCTTTCGCACCTTACTTAAGCCCCGAAGTAATCTATATGCAGGCTAGGCCAGCACGACAAAAATAGAAAATTTCGCACAAGTACATGAGCTTCCCATGCAAGAAGCTTGCGGGCCTGCATGCAACATAAAACACCAGTTACTACATATAGACAATTTGTTTCTGGTCACGCCGTTCTTTGTCCTTGCGGCCTTGCAGAGTCTTCTTTTGTAGTGTCTCTTGGAGCCTTTGGTCTTGCGCAATGCAAATTTGGGCGCGTGTGTTGGTGTCTGTGTGTCGTGCTAACCGGCAAATGCAAGTGCAATCCAGGTTCCTGCAGTTGGAAACAACCACGCCCCCCCCTCCCCCAGGCAAAAGAAGTCGTTGGAAGGGAAAGAAGTGGAAAATGGAAGGGACGGCCAGAATACATAAGTAACTGCCATGTTTGACGTTTACGGCTTCTTGTTCTGGTCCTTGTTGCTTCCTCACCCGCTCTTTCCTCTTTTCTTTCCCGTTCTTTCTTTCTGTGCCTCTCTCCTTGCTCTTCCCCCATATTTTTCCTTCTTCTTCTACCCATAATTTCCCTGGCCAGAAAGAAAGGCAAAGAAATCAAAAGCAGGAACGAACGAGCACTTGCATTTGTTCTCTTTGAACAATTTGCCTATCTATCTGTTGGGGCTTTAATTTTATTCTTTTTTTTTCCTTCGTTTTTCGTTTGCTTCAATTTTGTTCGGCTCTTTTTAATCTTTGTTATCTTATTTAATTCTCTCTTCTCGCCTTTGTCCGCAGTTCGTGCCTCTTTTTTCCCTCTTTTGCACGTTCTTAACTTATTTGCTCGCTGGATTCCAGTTATTGGTAGTTGCTCTGTGCTCTGTATCACGGGCCCCACTAACCGCCGAATCAATCAACCAGTCAATCTGCTCAATAAGTTTGGTAATATCGCGACTGACCGCGCCGTTACGTTTACTGATTCCTTTGGGCTGTTCTGAGATTTCCTCTTATTCTTCCTCTCTCTCTTTGTTTCTCGTTGATATTCTTCTGGCGGACTACGCAGGCCAACCAATCAACTAACAAACCAAGAAAAAAAAAACTTGCAAACATGGCCGCCTCTCCCACCCTCGCTGCGCCCCCGGTGCTTCTTCCCCTGCCTCTGCCAGCATCCGCTACCTGCTGCCCAAGCTGTGGCGCAAAACTTGAACATCACATCGACATCTCGGCCGCTTCGGAGGCCCAGGTAGCGCTCATAGAAGCTCAACGCCGCATTGCCGAGCTGGAGAATCGCGTGCGCAACCTACAGAATCAGCTCGACCGCACGTCAATCAACAGTGGAAGTCTACCCGACTCACCGCCGCACTCGCCATATTTCCACCAGCAAAAACTGTCAACTTCAACCTCGTCGTCGGCTTCGACTCTTAACTACACACACCAGAAGCAAGGATCTAATGACTACTTGCTGACGCCACCGCCCTCTGCATCTGCACCTCGCTATGTTGCCGAGCCTCCTTCAACCCCCAGCCAGTCCCGTCCTACAACTTCGTCTTCCTCTTCATGGGGCTTTAGTGCCTCCCGTTTTGCCTCTCTTCTCTCGCGAAAAAGCACACCCAACATCCGTGTTGCTGCTAACTCTTTCTCGTCAACTTCCTCGAGCCAGCCGCCTCCCAGCCCGCCTCCATCTTCCACAGGCGTCAATGACCTAATGGCGGCACTCAATCGAGAACAGAACTTGCGGGCCAAAGCGGAGGGTCGGCTCGTTGCAACCAGCAAAGAGGTCGAGGAGCTTTCTGTTGTGCTCTTTGAGCAGGCCAATGAAATGGTGGCATCGGAACGCAGGGCCCGTGCAAAGCTCGAACAGCGAGTGGCGGTACTTGAGCGTCGCGATGCCGATAAGAAAGCACGACTACAGAGCCTCGAGGGCGCAATGGACCAGATCCAGCGTGTCAAGATACTGCTTAACACCGAGGAAGCCGCTCCTCCCCCAGCGTCGGCTGCAGCCTAGAGACAACAGCTTTGCATCAGGCTGTTTGCATTAGTGCTGTTAATTTGCATTTTAGGCGGCGTTATGGTACTGAATGGGCTTGTTTTAGTGGGCTATGGCCATTATAGCCCATGTGTTTGCTCTTATGTTTGATTTGATACCCCCTTCTTTAGATTTTCCTTTGTCACTACTGTACTACTAGTTCACCGCTTGTCGTTCGCTAATGCTTCTCATCACATCACACTCGTTGCAAAATTACTATAGACAACGCATGATATCTACCTACTTTTAATAGCAAAGTTTCTTGGCTTAAATCCTCATCTTCATTGTAATCATCCCATGATTTATAGACAGCGGGGCAATCGGGGTTAGCAAGTACAAGCTTGTTTCATATTCGAGAGCACGCCCCCCCCCCCCCCATTCAACCCTGGAGAAAAAGGGCCGCCTCTTGTTTCAACCATGGGCCAAGTTGCAGTAGCAGCCACTTTTTATACAACGTAGCATGATTACGTACGTACGTACATGCATGTACTGCAGATACACAGCCGCCCGTCCCTCAGCTCCTTCCGATGTAACCCTTTGATTACGGAACGTCCTCACTGACATGTCACAATATTCCAGAAGTATCTGATAAGCATGACCATGATCGACATTTTCCTTGAAGCCCAAGACTAGCCTGTGCAGCAATGAAAAAAAAGAGAATAGTTCGCGTCGCCTGGAGGCAGTGTAATACCAGGGACACTGTGGTCGATAGCATGTGCAAGCACAGCGGCCAAAGTCCGAGAGCCAAAAATAAGTATAATAACGATTTGGTTCCAGAGAACCATTTCAGATATTAAACTGAAAAGAACAGATACTACACTTGATCTTAGCCAAAAGGCAAAGAGAGCTGAAGAAGAAAGGAAGAAAAACTACAAAAGACGGGGCGGCATCGTAGGTCTTTTATAGAGCTTGGATTTGGGCGGTGAGCTGGTGTGGGGCGGCAGAAAGACCAATGAGGGGCCTGGAGGAGCGGCTTGGTTGGCTACAACAAAAGGGCTGGGCAAAAAAAGGGGAAGGCTGGTAGGAGGCCGGCCACCTGTTAGCCGAAATTTGAATTTATTTGTTGGCAATTGTAACCCCAACAAAACTGACCTGTTTGTTTGTTGTTTTTACCTGGTTGTCTGGTTGCTTCTATCTGCTTCTATCTGGAAGGAAACCCTTGTGCTATAGTCATTTAATCAAGCAAACGCTAACTCGTGTAACGTGAAGCTATGAGTGTTAGAGGATCATTAAAGTTTAGTTTATACAAGTCAGTCTCCATCTTGAGTCTAACTGAGATATGATATCACATATAGAGGCTGTTCTCCACTACTTTCATGCTATAGCACATGTAAGCCGTTCCGGAAGTTACCACAAGCTAATTCTCTGCTACATCACCCGCTCTTTCCCGCCCAATAAGCTCTCTGTCCACTCCCCCCGCAAATAGTCCCACGTCAAGATTATGTCGTTATCCTTCTTCCACTTGTCCTCGCAGTCGAAGAAGCCTCCAGCTCGCCTCTCCTCTAGGATCATCAAAGAGGTCAACATAAGCAGGTCCCACGAGCAGCTGAGAACCTCGCGGAAAATGATATAGTTGCCTGTCACTCGCTCCCACGCTGCACCCACCCAGTCGGCAATTGCATGACCCGTCTTGCCGATGTTGGCGGTTGACGTCGTGTCCCAGATGGCCTCGAGGGCCTCTAGATCGGCAATTTCGCCAATCACAAAGCGCATCTGTGCGCGGCTGTTGCGTGCGTCCATTTTGGTCACCTCGTGCACGCGATCCTAGACGGCTGCTCCATGTGTGACTTCGAGGGCACTGCTTTTCTTGACGATCCAGCGGCGGCCGAGCCTGGTCAAGTCGCGCGGGCTGGGCCCGGTGACAAGGGACCAGTAATATCTAAGCAGCACGGAGAGTTGGTTAGTAGGAATGGGGCAGGCTGGGAGATTGTGCTTCTCTGCGTGACTAACCTATCCTCGATTCTCCAGGGCTCTTCAGGCCCAGAAGTGACAAAGGCGTCTCGGTTATAGATGAAGAGATAGAGGAACCTGCCGTACTCTGAAGCCATTGATTCTGAGGAGCGCACATGCAATGTCAAACTGATAGTAGGAGAGACGATTATGGTCTTTATGACTAGAAAGAAGCTAAGAAATAGATCACCATTTTCGTCTGAGTTATCCATACATGTGCACACGCGGATTCATCTTAAACCAAGGCGTTTATTTGCCTTGCCACATTTGGAGCTACGTTTCAAGGGGTTGGCTGGACAACAACATAGGAATCACCCAACGGAAAACATCCTCATATCAGCAACCAAAATGAAACAAAAATGCTTTGATAACAGCGTGGAGTGAGAGTAAAAACTATAACTCCTGATATACGCCAACACCGCGAATAACTGACCTACTTGTTTCGTTTTGAACCCAGCCAAAAATGCAAAATGCAAGTGAAGCCTCCTACCAAACCAGCCTGTACTTGTATCTTTCGTACCTTTTTTATACCTATAATTTCTATACCCCCATTTTTAGTCTTCGATGCCATTCCACGATTTCTCATCATCCTGTATCGTTCTCTTAGATGCGCCGGTGGCAGTCTCGGGTTTTATTGGGGCCACTACCTTGGCCGGCTCCGGTTTTTGATCGGTCTCCACATGCTCGGTTTTACCTGGGGCCATCTTGGGGCTCGGCGAGTGCTTTTCTTCCCATTGCCTTAGCATGGCCTCAATCTTGGGAGCCCATACCTCCTCGCCTTTCATCAGGTCTGAATACTCCAGAACCGACGGCGTGTTAAGCTTGAAATCACCCTGGCGTGATCGGCAGAGTTCTGACATGAGAGCTACTGATCCAAGCTTTATGCCTAGATCGTGGCAGAAGCTGCGCACATAAAAGCCTGAAGTCACCGTTAAGCGGATGCGTGCAGCGGCAGGGCCCTTGCCCTCCCAGGGTGGTGGCAGTGATTCGTCGACCTCTGGGACCAGGTTGTGGCCGCGACTCGGGTTGCTGTTTTGGTTGTTAGGAGTGTTCTTCCTGTCCTTCTTGTCCTTTTTGCTCTCTGACGCCTTTTCTGCGGTTTCAGGATGGCCGTTGAGCGCACCACTCATCATGGGCACCTGCGATCTACCGCTGCTCTTTTCGAAGCGACGCTTCTTGCGACTGGGGCAGTCGCGGACTAATTCGTCAACAGACTCCTCAAAGCGACGCTTGGTGGCTTCATGGGCAGCAAGAGCCTCGGACTCGCGAATCTCTTCTTCAGAAGAGGCTTCAGATTCCTGGGTCGCTGCGGCCGAGTCGATATCCTCCCCCTCAAGCTTCCAGACCTGCTGCGCAAGCCTGGTCTCGGCAGCATCGGCTTGTTCACGTGGCCAGCGGAACTTATGGGTACCAGGCTCGTAGTATTCTAGCAGCTCTAGCTCCTTCACCTCGACTTCGCGTGTGGGGATTTCACGGGGGATAGGCTTGCCCTCACGTGCATACTCGTACAGGGGCTTGCCCTCCATCTTCAGGGCCGAATACAGCGGAGGGACCTGCTTGATGGTGCCACGGAATTCGTCTATAGCCTTGAGTACAGCTTCCTTGGTGATGTGCTCGTACGGCCTGCACATTAACACACGGCCGGAGCGGTCATAGGTGTCGGTGCTAGCGCCAAAGAGGACAATGGTTTCATAGGTTTTGGTGCACTTGAGGAATGACTGGAGACATTTGGTGCCGCTTCCTACACCCAGGATCAATACTCCGGTAGCCAAGGGGTCCAGAGTTCCTCCATGGCCCATTTTGACCTGTATTTCACGTTTTACCTGTCGGCGGCGCTTCTGTTGGGCATGCGACTCGACGGCTCGTTTCTCTTTTTCTTGCTTGATCCAGGGCGCAAACATCTTGGAAGGGTTGAGCTGCTGCTGAGCGTCGCGAATGACCTGGGCTGAGCTCATACCCAAAGGCTTATTTATGCCTAAGGAGTTGAGAGGTAGGTGGGATTAGCGGCTGAACCGGGAGAAATAAAGAAGGGTTGATCAATGCGCCTGGAGACATTGAAAGACGAAAGCTAAGGGCTAGAAGCTTACATACCGAACACGCCCTCAACAACCTTTTGGGTCGTCATGTTGTAAATGGGGGGCGACTTGAATCTCATGCAGAGCGGAAGCGACGGTCGGGGGAGGAGGGGGAGGAGGTGATGGAACCGGGAGGGAGAAAGTGAGGAGAAGAGGTAGAATGTGAAGGATGGTGACGCAGATAAAAAGCTAGGCTAGTAGTTGGAATATGTTGTAGAGAAGGAAAGAAAAAAGAAAAGCAGATGGGGGTAAAAAGAAAAAAGAAAAAAAAAAGCAGCTGACAAGGCTTGGATGTCATCCAAGTCCTGCTTTGATGTTGCGAATAGCTTAAGACGACAAAAAAAAAACTTGACCGGTCTTGGAGGAGACAGGGAGGAAAAAAACAAAGGATTGAATTTTTGCTAGTATTTGCCGGGGAATAGTTATCGATAAGATACAATCCTTATCGATTACAGCGTGCAGCCAAAAGAGTACAGAAGAATGACATGAAGTAGCCACTACAATCAGTTTGGTGGAGACTTCCACAGTCTTGGAGGTACTCAGTACTTTTACGTGCCGTCGTCTAGAAGCTTTAAGCTCTCCCACCAACTTGGGTTGTTCTTAGACTTTCTTCCCCGTTTGTTTTCTCTCAACTATAGTCAAATCTTTCCAGAACTCACACGCCATCTGATTTCCAGCTTGTTTTATTGTTATTGTAGTTTTTTGACCGGTTGTCCGTCTCGCTGTCAAAATAGAGAGCCTGTTCCAATCCACCATATCTGCCCGTCTATTGACGGGTCTCTGTCGTTTGGCTTTCAATCACCCGGATACCTAATCGCTCGATCTTTCTCATCATGCCCCCCGCTAAACGCCATGGCGCCACGCCAAAGCCGTCAGTCGTCCCATCAGTCGAGGCTGCTCCGTCGCCGCGCTTCACCCCCGAATGCCAAGTATTCCGTCCGGCCAATGTCAAGGTTTCCGATGCTGAATGGCCAGTGTTTGATTTGCGTGAGGCCGTTGTGATGGATAGGACTCGCTGCTTTGTGCGCAATCTCTTGCGCGTCCAAGAGACCGGCCCGTTTATTGTCCAGGGACGGGTATATTGTGATACTAGCGATGGGGCGCAGGTCGCACAACGTGAGTTAAAGGCCCTCTGCCCCCCTCCCTCTCTTGCCTAAGTACAGTATATTGACTATTGACTGTTGGCTGCTGTCAACTCCGCGCCCTATAGTACTGCATCCTGAGACTTTTCGTCCAATAGAAATTGAAATCGAAGCCTCCAGCATGTCTATTGGTCTTGACAGCTTTGGCGACGGAGACAATGAGAACGAGCCCATGTCTGGACCTGTCATTTGGGCAAAAAGCTACTACGGATTCTTTCGAATCGCATCACCCGCTTTATGCTACAGAGCCATGTTTAACCATACGCTAGAGGCCATAACTCTTTACTACTCCATCATGGCAGTATATGAAGCCAGAGAACCCAAGGCGGAACAAAAAGGCAAGAAGGCCAAGGCCCGGACTCCTGAAATGGCCCTGGAAGAGGTTTTTCTTGAGGTGAGTTGTGGTATATATTTAGCTGGCTAAGTGCAAATCGCTTGTAATTACGCATTGTTTCTGACTCGGTGTCTAGTATGCTGTCATGGTTGGCGATGGCTGCGTCATTGAAGATGTCAAGGAACGCTGCATGAGGCATGCCGCTTTCCTGGCTTCACATTTCAAGTTTGAGACCGGTTTCTCATGGGAAGGAAAAGCCTTTACCAAATATATTAAAAGTTTCGTTCCAACATCGCGGGCATGGGAAAAAAAGAATCTTGATGTCACGTCTGTCAATGATGACGGGCTTGACGACCCGGTCCTTAAATCCCAGGCCTATGTGCCTGGCCTAGACACCGACTCTTCCCGATCGATATCGCCAATAGCAACACCAACCGAATTACATTCATCAAACAAGCTCTCGTATACCCCTAATTCCAAAACACCGACACGGTCTATGCGGTCGTTTAATTCCGCGACTACTACTAAAGAGGAAAATTCAGGTTGGGAGATGGAAATTATCTCTAGAACACGGCAAGCAAGGGCAACAACTTCTACTGTTTCTACCCCTGAACCGGGCCAAATCGCTCCAATGTCTTGTAACCATCAGACACAAGCATCTGAAAACGTAATAGCCCGCAAGATATACGAAGAGCTGCCCTATTTGATAGGGGATCGCAACATTTCCAGAATCTCATTAAAGTCTCTCAACAATATCGTCTTCACTAACTACTCTACGCGAACATGGCCTGGTGCGCGGGAAATTGTGGCTTATGCCATCAAGGACCTCCTTAGGCTCATGGAGTCCGATACTGAGCAGAGGGACCGGTGGATGGGGTCCAAGCTCTGGGCTGACCTACAAGAGGCGCCTGAATTTGAAGGGCCTTTGACAGAAAATCATAGCGTAGATGCAATGATGAAGCAGTTGCGCAGACGGAGTGGGGTACAAAAAGGACAGAAACGGCCCTATGATGAAGAGCGCTCATTGACATCCGGCAAAACGTCTTCTTTGCGACCCCACAAACGCTCTATATCCAACACCGGCAGAGACGAGAGCACCCTGGGGACCTGGGAGAAGAAATCTGCTGACGTTGATCTGAAGATGACCGATGAAGAGGAATATGATGAGTTCGCCATGTTTCGACGCAACGAAGACCAGGAAGAAGAAAGTACAGACGAGTCAGAAACGGACAGCGATGAGGACGAGGGTACACCGCCTACCAACAACTTGCACTTGGTCATCAGGTCAGACCCAATGCCTACCACAGCCCCAAACGGCCCAGGCTCTATGTGGATATGCCATGTCAAAGACTGTCAGTTTGTTGAGGCCGATGCCGACGACGATCGAGGTCAAGAGCGTATTAAAATGCATATTCATGACCATGACGATGAGGCGACACGCATCGACCTAGCCTTGGCAGAGAGTCACGGCCATGCTATCCAGTAAGTCCAACCTTGCTCCAGATTGTGATTTATACTAACCCCATTTCGACAGCCACCTCCTTGAGAAGCTCAAAAACGTTCACAACAGTTCGCCAGAAGATTCCGATTCTGAAACCAAGCCAAATCCTAAGCCAGCAACGCCTATTAAAAGACGCTTCTTTGGCTATGTTTAAAGAGGGCCACAGAGCTGCCATAATAGAACAGGGATATGAGGGAGTAAAAGAAAAGGTATGGCTACTTTGATTTCTACCGGTGAACTCGGCGAGTTACCTGAACTATAGACAGCCGCATCATGATGCTATATGCTATTTAAAATAGTACCTAGTAATGATGAATGGCACAGCCGCTGTGGACCAGCCAACCTAAACAAAGCAGAGCAAGAAAACAACGAGGAAAGCAAAAGCCTTACAAGGCACCCAAACACAAAAAGTCCGTTCCCAACCCAGCCGACAATCAAGCATGAGAAACAAATTCAGTCCAAAACGCCATCGCTTCGAGTCTAGTAAATTCAACAACCCTCCCGCTTCTTCACGACCTGCCAGTCCGCCGACTAGACCGCCTACTAGGCTCTTTCTGTGACTGTCGCTGATGCAGCGGCATGGCAGTTTTCTTGGCTTCTTCAATGCGTTTGCGGTTGTTGCCCCGGCCATTGCTACTGGTGCTGCTGCCGGTCTCGATTAGATCTCCCGCTGTAGCGGCCACAGATGAAATATCCTCTTCAGGCTCCTCATCGCCAATTTCCTTTTCGTCAACGCGTGCCTTTTTGATGCCATCCTGGCTTGTGCCGATAACACGACGCTCGCCCAGCTCGGGCCCTGTATTGACTAGCCCCAAACGGCCAAACGCCCACATGAAGAAACCGGGGGACGGCGGCTGCCACATGCCAATGCCGTCACAATAGTGGCGCTGTTCGTCGGGAAGGTTAAACCAGACGAAGTTCTTGTTGTTGTGGATGCGGCCCTCCATGACGAAGTCTCCGATCTCATCGGGAATGCGCAACGGCTCAGCTACCAAGATAGGCTGGTATGCTGGGATTAACAAGTGAATGCGTACAGGGACTGGGGTATGGCGACGGCGGCGTGCGTGGCGGTCGCGTTTCTCGGCCAATCGACGGGCTGCTAGCATAAATAGGAAGCACGTGTCGATCTGGTTCGTGTAGCCGCAGAAGGACGGGCCTAGCGGCTCTTTTTCGAGTAGCTGGTAAAACGGCGGGTACCAATCGTTGTCCGGGTGAAAGACAAAGAACCAGTGGCTAGTGTGCGGGTCGGCACTGGTCTGGCCGATGCGCTCTCGCAGCATGGCATGCACATACTGCGGGAAATCCTTTTGTGCCATCAGTGCCGTCTGTGCTGCTAGTGTTGTTGAGATGCCCTCGAGCTTTTCGGCAATCAGCTGCAGGGCCTGCATGCCCTGGTACGTCAAAACCATGTTAGAGCCAACCTGGGCTGCCATGGCAGCCGCGTTGAAATAGCCAAACAGGTGCGCACTATCGCACATTGACTTGCCCACGACCTGCATCGACGGTACAAAGCGGTTAATCTCGCGGATCGTCTCACGCACCGTCCCGACCGTATCGCCGGCCTGGATGCATTTGACTAGCGGGCTGTCGGAGAGCCGCACGGCTGTTTCCCACGCCTGCCGGCGGACCCTTTTATCAGCGATGATTTGCCACAACGCGGCACTGGCCATAGTGGAAAGCCGTTCCCGGGGTTTGGGGGACGCAGTAGGGGGAAGAGAAGGGAGAATGAGAAGAAGGTTGCTCAAGTGGGTCTGGTCGGACCGTTACAAGAGACCACCAGTCGAGGCCAAACCACACGAGGCAAGAAAGGGAGAAATAGGAGGGGGAATTCGCGACTTGTCAAGTAAAAAGAAAGAACAGGGCAAGTCGCGAGCTAGCGAGCCACGAAGAGCTTGGAGAAGAAAAAAAAGAAATAGTTGGCGATTAAGACAAAAAAAAGATGAGATTAATGAGATGATGTTGAAGTATAATGTTTGTTAGTGGTTGGAGGGAAAGAAGAGAAATGGAAAGAGAGAAAGAGTAATAAGCTATTGTTTTGGGAAGGCACGAGCTGCCTAATTTAGAGCTTCCTGCCGTTCTTCTAAACAAGAATAAAAAATATAAAAAATAAAAAATAAAATGCAAAGAGGCTTTTTCTAATGTTTTATTATCTTTTAGTTGTCACCGCGTGCTTTATTCTAATTTATGACTCTCTTCTCCATTTTTCCTTGGCTCTTTCTTTTTCTTGGTTTCCCCTAGTTTTTTGCTGGGGTCTTGTTCTAAGCTTCCTTGCTTCTCTGATATCTGCCCAACCTCCAGCGAGTAGTAGTACATCTGTATTAGCCTTTGTATGCCTCTCTGTTCAACGCCTTAACTGGAAGTCCTCGACTACCTTTCTCCCTTGCCGAAGTGTTCTATGGACTCGAGATCCAAAAGCAAAGCTTGACGTGGCAGGACGTGGCCCTGGCCCTGGGTGTGCCGTATTATAATCTTTACCCCCGCCGTCCCCGTGGAACACTACTGGGCAACCTGCTCTCGGCCTGCCGTCTTGCTTTTTTTTGTGTTTGCCTGTTAAATAGCCCCCCCCCCTCTCTCTATTCAGAGCTGTCTGAGGAACCTAGTGCCTGTAGCTCCGGGGGCCTGTCTGCGGCTGTTTGGCTAGTCTTATCAAGACGAGGCTGACCGAGATGTCGTGCTGTATCTATAGACGCACTACATGGGCTATAGATATCCATGTGAGCAAGGAGAAGAGGGGAAATTGACATGACAGAAGCAGGCAGAGACGGAGTCATTAGGGAAGGCTGTTCGCCATGACTGCTGACTCCTATATGTACATATGCATCCCTCCCCTCATGCACCCCATCCATCTTCATCACAACTTAGCTCGCCTTGCTTTGCGCTTCAATCTTGCCCATCCCGCAGGGCTTCCACACATCCAAATGTACGGTGAACAAATAAGTCCATGTACAATAATATGGGCCACTCTAAGGCTTTTAATCCGTTATCCCTGCCGAGCTGCAGTTCACCGCATCCCCTCTTCCAATCCCTGCTCTTCTCCTCTCTCTCCCTCTTCCTTTGGCTCTTATCTGGAGACAGTTCACCCAGCGCCTTTCTTCTCCGTATTACGCTCCAGCATGCTTGTAGATCAACAGTCAAACATTCTCTACTGCTCTCCTGTTTACCATTGGCCACTTGAATCAGGCATGAATGAGCCGCCAAAACCTAACTAGTCAGCCTTAAAAGTTAGTTAGGTTAAGGCAGACATATATCTAGGGTTTAGGGTATGTGTTTCTTTTTTTACAGGGACAAGAGGCATTCCGTTGATTTTCTTCTCTAGAAATAAAACACAGCAAAAGATATCAAATCAAGCACAAACAGTATGCAAGCAACAAAACAAAGAACAGACAGCCTAATTAAACAGGAGCACCCATCATGTCATCAGTAGTTGGAATGAACGACAAGCAAAACGCCTTTGGATAAGACAGCTTTGTTGCTGGCTTTACTCGTCCATGACAGCGGCAAACTTCTCCAGCATTTGCTGGTAGATGGTTTCGTACTACGCAATGTTGTTAGTAATAGTGCTAAAAGCAGTAGCGGCCAAAGTGACGTGACTGTTTCATCCTCTTCTCGCCTTACCTTCTTGCAGATGGCGTCCTCGCCTTCGGTGGGCACCTCGAACTTGAGCTGTCGCAGGGCTAGTTGCTGCTCGGCAGTGGCCTCGCGCACCTTAGACCACACCTGGCCTTGGGCGATGGCTTTTTGGGCCTCATCGTGGAAGCCAATCATCAGCTTCATCATCCACTCTGTCTTCCACAGAGGGCAGAACTGATCGTAGTCTGAGTAACCGTTTTGCTGTAGGAAGTCCTCCTTGATTAGGGCGGCAATATCTAGGGTAATCTTGTCGGGGTCGGACAGAGCCGATTTACCAACTAGCTGCACCACTTGATCCAGCTCCTCCGAGTCGGACAGAAGCTGCTTGATGCGGTCGCGTAGTCTGGGGAAATCGGGTAGTTCCTTTTCGTACCACTTGTCTAGAATCATAGTGTACTTGGAGTATGACACTGCCGTGTTGATGGACGGGAAGTGCTTACGCTGTGCCAACTTTTTGTCCAGACCCCAGAAGACCTGCACGATACCTAGTGTCGAGGTTGTAACAGGATCGGCGAAATCACCACCGGGGGGGCTGACGGCTCCAACGATGCTGACACTGCCCTCACGCTCAGGAGATCCCAGTGTGGTGACCTTACCGGCACGTTCGTAGAACGAGGCCAGCTTAGCACCCAGGTAGGCGGGGAAACCCTGGTCAGCAGGCATTTCACCTAGACGACCCGAAATTTCACGCAGAGCCTCGGCCCAACGCGATGAGGAGTCGGCCATCATGGCGACGTTCATGCCCTGATCGCGGAAGTACTCAGCCACAGTGATACCGGTGTAGATGGAGGCTTCACGAGCAGCCACAGGCATGTTGGAGGTGTTGGCAATCAGCGTGGTGCGCTTCATGATGGGCTCGCGACGTCCATCAACCTCAATGGTCAGCTCGGGGAAATCCTTCAAGACTTCGGCCATTTCGTTGCCACGTTCGCCGCAGCCAACATAGACAATGACATCACTGTTCGAGAATTTGGAGACAGACTGCGAAATCACAGTCTTGCCGCAGCCGAAGGCACCGGGAATGGCAACAGTGCCGCCCTGCACACAGGGGAAGAGGGCATCCAGCACACGCTGGCCGACAATGAAGGGTTTGTTGGCAGACAGCTTCTCTGTGCTGGGACGGGGCACTCTGACAGGCCAGGTCTGCATCATGGGGTACTCGGTCTTGACTCCATCGAACTCCACTTCGAGGATGGGCTCAGCGACAGTATAGCTGCCCTTGTCGGCAATCTTGGTAACAGTTCCACGGGCGCGGGGGGGTAGAAGGATCTTGTGGACGGCAATGAAGGAGTTTTCGTACACAGTACCCCAGACATCGCCGCCGGAGAGCTGATCGCCAACCTTTGCGGTTGGCGTGAAATCCCACTTCTTTTCGCGATCGAGAGCAGCAGTGGAGATGCCACGGGGGATGTAGATGCTCTGGGACACCCGCGAGATTTTTTCGAGAGGACGCTGGATGCCGTCGTAGATGTTGTCAAGCATACCAGGACCAAGTTCAACGGAAAGGGGCTTGCCGGAGCGAGCAACGGGGTCGCCGACCTTGACGCCAGCTAGCGAGTGGGTTTGGTGTCAGATGATGATGCGCTTGCCATGTTACGGGAAAGAACGAGGCCGGGAACGGAAGCGATAGAAGGGACAGGAGAGAGACAGATACGTACCGGTTTCCTCATACACCTGGATAGTGGCCTGGTCGCCGTTGATACGAATGACCTCACCAACCAAGTTGTCGTTACCGACACGAACCTACGGCCAATGTTGCGATACTGTTAGCCAGGTGTTTGCATTGGCATATTTTGTAGACGGGATCTTTACATACCAGCTCGTACATGGCCACACCGATCATGTCCTCGGCAACAACGACGGGACTAGTACGACGAAAAACGGTTAGTAATTACGCATAACGCCATGGTTGTCTAGTTGTTGTCATCATCACTGTATGTCGGCCATTGCGGGGTTGGATTGTGTGAGGGACTTTTTGCATTAGAGAGGAGTGTTCGCACGCACCCAGAGACCGAGTAGATCTTGCCTACAAGACATCACGTAATTGCTGGTCAGCCTTAGTACAATAGAGGAAAGAAGCCAGGAATGGATACAGGGACGTGGAAGATGGCACTCACCAGTGTGGGCAGCATCGTGGCCATCAGAGCTCGACTTCTACAGTGAGGAAAATTATTGTTAGCGACCAATTCGTGGAAGCGGGCGTGATCATGATATAGTGGCGGTGGCTTGCGACAAGGCTAGGGCAAGAACCAGAGCTGGAGCCAAAGCCGTAGCCAAGGCACAGCTTCACTATCAAGCTTGTTGTAATCGCGCACAAGGTAGGAGGCAATTCATCGTACCGAAGCCATCGTGAGCTATAACTGGGAGAGTAAAGGCAAAGGAAGGAGAAGAAAGGGAAGAATTGGTGTATCCAAGAGAGAAAGACCAGGCGCAAAGAGAAGAACAATAGCCGCGGTGGGAGAAGTATATTCTTGTGTGGTGCGAGAAAGGAAGAGAAGAAGTAAAGCCGCTAGAGATATAATAATTACAATAGCCACACAGAAAGCTAACAAGCAAGAAGAGGCGAAGCAAGGCTACAAAAGCTTAGGCTTATTATTTTCTCAAGGGCGAAGCTTTGCTGCTAAGCTACAGCTGAGCCTACAAGCCTACAAGCCTATAGTACAGGCCTAAAACTGAGCCTGACAGCACAAGCCTCCTCAAAGCATAGGCCACCCAAGTGGATTGGATTGGCCCAGCCTACTTTGTAGTATCGCAAAAGTGGGGTTCTACTGATAAGAGCCGACAGGGAGCATTTATCGCACCAATGAAAGACCAAGCCCATCGCCAATACCCAGCCCGTTCTTCAACGTCACGGCTTGTCCATATTGCAGCACAGCCGGGCCGAACTGCAGACATACCGACAAAATATATTCCCGTGTAAAGCTATATACTGGTGTTCTCCGCCCTGCAGTTCCCGACCGTTGCCATCCCCAGACGTTCGCCAAGCTCAAAACCAGTCTTTTTTTATTACTTGAATGCTTGCCGTGTTTTTGGTCTTGTCCTTGGCTTGGACACACCCAAGGTCTAACACTCATCAAGCATCTCTTTCACGAATGACCAATGGCCCCGGGGCCCTAGTAATCCATAATGAGCTAGTGCTCGAGTTTCTTTCTGCACTACAGATGTCGTCGTCGGCATGCTTTGTCAAGTGTAGCCGACAACTGCGTTAGTCAACGCACCAGTAATAGCGTAGTTGGTTGCTTGGTCTGCCTTGAGGACTACTACAATGTAGCGCAGTGCACCCTTGCGCGTACACGGGCTTCTAAAGTCACCATCGGGGAATGCAGCGACACAACGACTGTTGGCTCAGGACTAGAGCGAGGAGATGGTGGTGCCGCTACGCTGCTGCAGAATTTGCGAATCACAACGTCGCCGGGACTAAGAAGGGTGGGCAACTTGTGGCAGCATGATATCGGCAAGCCCGGCGGTAGAGCAGCGCTAAGAGTTGTAGATCTTGTTAGAGTAACTATCAAGTATAAGCGGCTATTGATGTTTTAACGGACTAAGCACCTGATGGTCTTGCAGCCATCGGGCTGGAGGCGAGAGATAAATGGCAGACTGCTAAACGTATGGCAGCTGTCTGTAGCTGGTGACAGCTGTCACTCGCTTTTTATCGAGCTTTTCCTTTTGGTGTACCTGGCCCCTGAAAATTATCAGCCATAGTAGCGTGTATAGTAAGTATTACAGTTACCTTGTACGCAGTAGACGAGCGCGTGAGACAGCCTTTCTCTTGTACTGTGCTATATATACTGCTACAACTTCGTACTATCCAGTCCTGCCTCATCTGCATTGCTCTTACTCCTTCCCTTGCATAAACGTCTCTTATTACCAGCGCATTAACTGCATTCTCTAACCGGCGCATTGCTGGCCTTAATTGTTTTCTTGTCTGTGTCTCCGTGTTTCTAGTCGCACATACGTCTCACTTTTTAGGGCGATTTGGCAGCCATCTGGTTGAAGATTAGCTGACCACTGCGCTACACCCGGCTACAGCGACCGCTTCCTTCCGCCACCCACATCACTAATTTCCACCCCTGGTCAGATTTTTGTTCTCTCCCTGGATTAACACACACTTCTTCGCTCCATCCTTATTCTTGTTTCGGTTTTGCTATCTGTTTACTTTGAAAGTAGCACAGCTTATTTAACCTCTTCTTTCTCCTGTTGCTGTTGCTACTTCTCCTGACTTTTGGCCTCCCTATCTTCTCTACTTATGAGAAGAACTCCCCCTACGAAGGCCAAGACGACTAACCGTGCCTCTGCTCGCCACGAGAAGCCCCAACGCTACTCTGACACGCCCCCGTCCATTCCAGCCTCTACCACCGCCATGGCCCAAGTACAACGGGTTCGGTGGATCAAGACCACCGGCTTGATCTTGTTTGTCGTGTTGTTCTTCTACTGGCTATCACCCCAAGGTGCTGAGATCGCCAATGACAAAGGTTAGCCAAGCGTCTCACGGGCTTAGTTCCCGTCTGCGTTCCTGATTCAACCCTCTATACCGTGTATTTATTTCTATACTCACAACGTCCCGCTCCCGCCCTACAGTTGTTACGCCCGTCAAACAACCCGATACTCCCGCTCCCGTGACGCCTCCTACCGCCCCCAATCCCGATGTTGAGGCCCCTAAGCCTGAGACTAAGAAGCCGACTGTCGACACATCCCTGACCCCCCCGGCCAAGCCTCAGGGCCAGACCCCTTCTGATTCCACCTACGGCACCGACAAATGCACTGTTTCTAGCTCCAAGGACAAGCCCATTGTCCAGTATGTTCTGATGGTTGACGCTGGAAGTACTGGCTCGCGTATCCACGTCTACAAGTTCAACAACTGTGGTGACACCCCTGAACTCGAGGGCGAGGTCTTCGAGAAGTCTAAGCCTGGTCTGTCAGCCTTTGCTGATGACCCTGTTGCTGCTGCCAAGAGCCTCGATCCCCTCATGAAGATTGCCATGGAAAATGTTCCTGATGCTCTCAAGTCCTGCACTCCTATCGCCGTCAAAGCCACTGCCGGTCTGCGTCTGACTGGTGCCAAGGCTGCCCAGGATGTCCTGGATGCTGTCCGCTCACATCTGGAAACCTCTTACCCTTTTCCTGTCGTCTCTAAGGAGGATAATGGCGTGGTGATTATGGACGGCTCGGACGAAGGTGTCTACGCCTGGATTACCACCAACTATCTCCTGGGCAAGATTGGTGGTCTAGAGAAGACCCCCACTGCTGCCGTATTTGATCTTGGTGGTGGCTCTACGCAAATCGTTTTCGAGCCTACCTTCCCTGAAGCCAACGGCAAGCCTGAAAAGATGAGCGAGGGTGATCATAAGTATGAGCTCAAGTTTGGTGGCAACAACTTCACCTTGTATCAGCACTCTCATCTGGGCTACGGCCTGATGAGCGCCCGCAAGGCCCTGCATGCCAGCTTTGTTGAGGACATGTATGAGAGCCACAAGAGCGACTCCAAGTTCGTCGACACGCCTCTAGTGCACCCATGCCTGCCGCCTGGTGCTGTCGAGAAGATCTCTGTGACACTAAGCGAGAACCACCCCCTGGGCGAGGTTGCCAATTTCACCATGACTGGTCCTGCCACCGCCCTGCCCGCACAGTGCCGTGCGCTAGCTGAGAAGATTCTGCACAAGGAAAAGGCATGCGCGCTGATGCCGTGCTCGTTCAACGGCGTGCATCAGCCGTCATTGGCGCGCACCTTTGCCACGCAAGAAGTTTTCATCTTCTCATACTTTTACGAGCGGACTAAGCCTCTAGGCATGCCCGAGTCATTCACGCTTGGTGAGATGCATGATCTGACGGCCTCTGTGTGTGGCGGCGAGGATTCATGGGCCAATTTCAAGTCTATCCCCGGCGCACTTGAGGAGCTCAAGAACGAGCCCATGTTCTGCACTGATTTGAACTTTATGATGGCTCTGTTGCACACGGGCTACGAGATGCCGCTGGAGCGTGAGGTGCGCATTGCCCAGAAGATCAAGGGCAACGAGGTCGGCTGGTGTCTGGGTGCCAGTCTACCACTGTTGTCTGGTGAGGGCTGGACGTGCAAGGTCAAGGAGATTTCTGCTTAGGAGAGCCGCGGTCGGAGCTGAAAATACTTTTTCTTTTGCATGAATGGGTTTTCTTTTCGTTTTAGGCTGGTCATTTCCACTTTCTTTACTTTTTTGCTTTCTGATGTCTTGGGATTTGTGTGATTCTTTCCTCTGTGGTGTGCTGAGGCTACCTACTTCGCTTCATGTCTTCTTTAGTACTTGTTTAAACCGCATGTTTTGATGATCTTGTTACTGCTTGCCCTTAAATCATATATATCAAAAACTTTTTCTATAGCAATGATTCTTGATTGGTACATAAAAGAAGAGATAGTAAGATCATATATTATTCTATGGACCAGGGCTTACTAGCGACTACGTCGAGAACAGTCAACTGCTAAAAGGTCTATTCACTCCAGGACTAAGTAACTAATGATAAACTCGGGGCGGAATAGGCCAACAAAGGGCTACTGAGATGAGCATTTATTTACATAGAAACAGGGTGCCTAATACTTGGTATACCATCCCTCTAAACGCATAACAAGCAGTGCGCACTCTAAGCCCGTTCCCAGATCCCAGCTCAACACAGCGTTAATTCTACTCGGTTTTCCTCGGTGCCCATCGGGCGCGAGAAATGAGGGAATCTCTTTCTGGAGATGCGTTTTATTAAGAGTCAACTGTGCTCAACCAGATTCCAGTCAGGAGGGTAAGGGCCTCCATTCCACGTGCCATGAACCGGCCGAACCACCGCCAGCTTTTATTTTGTGTTGCCAAAACCTCTGCTGACCGACCGTCATAGTTAGACAGGAGGCGGGCTCTCAAAGGTTTTTGGATACCCCTTTGAAGAAATACCGTTATAAGCGCTTGAATTGTCCGGCTGTATCAGTAGTCCAGATGGAAACTTGCTGTCCTATTGTCTTTCCTAATCTCCATCTTCAACATCTCCGCCCAGCATTGCGCCATCGAAAGGAACACTTAGGAAGCGTATGAGCTGCATAAGTCGCTGAAGTTAGAGAGTCGCAAAGCTACAACAAACACTCAATGCCTTCACAGCCACGAACAAGAAATAAACTCATCTCCACTACACCAAGATAAATAGACCCTAGCCGATCCTTGGCCCGGGCCCAATAAACAATTAGTAACTATACTGATAAGAGGCTTGGTCCAAGCCGTAAAGCCACTGCATACCGCCCCGATGATTACAAAGATTCCGCAATGCATGGCCACTTCTCTGTTTTAGGTAGACCAATTCCACGAACGACCTTGTCTAGCTTTGAAAAGATATGAGACCGCTTCAACAAGAGAAATTATCTGCTATGGGCCATTGTGCAAAAAAACGCCAAGATGTCAGACGCCTTGGCACATAAGCAAGCTATTCCCTTTGATTAAATGTCACAACGATGTTGCCATATGATCAGGATGAATATAGGCATGACAAAAGAAAAGATGCGCATCTGAAGTGCGATAGAGGTGCTGCTACCTTGGTCTCCCGCTAAAAAAGTAAATGCTGACAAGAACGAGATTCGAACTCGCGCGGATTGCTCCACTGCGAAGGTTTTCGGGATCGAGGAACCTGAACACAGCGCCTTAGACCGCTCGGCCATCTTGCCTGGTGATTTCCGGTTGTTACGGACGCTGCCGGGCCCTATAAAGAGTTCAGCGAGCGGCCCCTCCGGAATACCTGGAAGTGGAAGTGGAGGCAAGGGCAGCACGCAAGAGACCGGAAACAAGATGGAGGTTGAGCAAAATGGATCGAGACCGCTTTGTACTTGCCTGCGAAAGAGAAGCTGTAGAGCTGGACCGAATGTTGGCGGACGAGAGAAAAGGACCAGACGCGACGGAAGAGCTCGCCAGGAAGGTGGTTGCAGCAGTGGAGAGGGCACTGGAAACATCGACACCGAAGACGCCCTCAAATATCAGCCTCAAACCATGGTGGAACGAAAAATGCCGACAGCAAAACGCCAAGATGAGAGAAGCTAGAAGCAACCACCGCAGGAACATGGACGACATAAGACTGAAAGCTACATATGTGAAAGAACAGAAAGTAATGCGGAAGGTCGTCGTCCAGGCAAAAAGAAGCCTCATGAGCAAGATTGTGGCAGGGTTAACGCAAGCAAGGGACGTCTACCGAGCCATCAAGTGGGCCAATGAGAAGACGGACAGACGAATCCCACTACTGCAGAAACCCGATGGAACCAGAACCACGTGCACGGCGGAATCTGTGGCCCTGCTCCTTGAGACGCACACGAAGCCCCACACAGGGGAACAATGGCAGCACCAGGAACCCAACGTGGGGGCCCGGGAATGGCCACCCCTATCCCAGGAAGAGGTCAAGGCATCCATATGGAGGCCAACTAACACCGCCCCTGGGGCAGACGGTATCTCCAACGAGGTGTGGAAGAGGGCTTGGAAGCCACTCGGTAAAGTTATAACGGGATTATACAACCAGTGCCTTGAAACCGGACACCACCCAGCCACTTTTAAGAAAGCCAACCTCGTGGTGATCCCAAAGCCAGGTCGCCCAAGACTGGCACCACGCTCGTACCGCCTAATCTCGCTCCTCCCCACGCTGGGGAAGGGCCTGGAAAGATCAATAGCGAGAAGGCTCGCAGAGGAAGCGATTGATAGGGAAATCATCCCTAGAAATT
>JAWWXZ010000176.1:0-35470 GCA_038406795.1 Ceratocystis diversiconidia | reverse complement strand
CTTTTATAATGCTCATGAGGATTCATGATAGGGTGTCAACCCTATCATGGATCTTTAGCCACAAGAGGTATGAATAAGTGGGGCATGTATGGGACGCCACTTAACCTGGATAGTGCGCCACGCAACATATGAAGTCTCTGCCACACTGTGGCTGTGTCACGTGATTGAGCCACATATCACAGGAAATTCTCAGTCCTCGGAAATTATGTAGATAGACTAAATTGAATTGCCTTATGCCAAATCACCACAGGTTATGAGCGCTTACCTTCATCGAGCCAAGTACAATACATTTTTAGATTTCATCATCCGCTACACACAGCAGGGACAGTTTGCAACCCTTAATTCCTTACTTTCCCAATATCTGTTCGATACCCTCAGCTAGAGGACGAGACCGCTCAGTTCTTAGTAGCCGAGGAAATCTGGTCTGGATCAAGGAGTTGAACTGATGCTCACTAAAGACTATTTTCGATAAGGACGACACATTAGCTGAAATTTCGAGTGCCATGCATAAAACAAGAACACTCTCTCAGAATGCGACGGCAAGTGTTGCTCTCTTCGAGATAGTGTCTCATAGGTTGACCGCTATCAAAGATTTGAGTAGTCTGGTCCTCTATCTTAAGCCCCGGGTTTCTCGGCTCGGGATGGAGGCGGAAGATGCGTCTGTTTTTCTGGCAACACTCTTATATTCTCAGTTGGCTCCCTTCGATCTTACCTTGGCGCAAAGCTTATTCGAATGCAGTACTCCGCTTGCTCTCTTGAGGCGGCTGAGTGATCGGGCAGCCAAGATCATACCTGCGGAAGTACAGCAAGAGTGTGGGTACTGTGGAAGGAATGGTCATTTGGAGAAGGTGTGCAGGAAGAAGAAGCGGAAGGAAAAGAATGATGAGGCTAAACAGAAAGCTAGTGATGAGCCAATCCCGAAACTTTCAAGTGTTTGCTACGCTGGGGAGATCTTGTAGACTCCGGTGCAGACACGTCAGCTTTACCGAACAAAGATCAGTTTTTTCCTCTTACCCGCCTTCGACCAGCTTTGCTCAAGGGCTGGGTGGCATAAATGTGAAATGTTTGGGTCGAGGTAGTTTTGAATTCCCTGATGATCAGGGTGTCCTTGTTAAAGTTGAAAACACCCTGAATCTTCCTCGTAATGAACCCCTTTTGGTCTTTGGTCACCCACAATCGATTAGATACACGTAGAATCGACTTCCTGATCGCTGCTTTATTCTAGATAACGACCAAGGCTCCACCCTATTGACCATTTCGCGGGGAGGAAGAATATAGTACGACATACGTCCCAGGGTCACATCCTTGAAGGCCACAACAAACTGGCATCGAGTGTTCGCTCACATCAACAATCATTATGTACAGCGTACTCTTGCACAACACGGATTGGAAGCTATGCTAGATAGCGGAAGATGTCAATCTTGCATCAAGACAAAGATCACTCATAGTCTAACTCCCACGACTGGACTACATCGGTCATAGCAAGAACTTGAGTATCTACGCCTAGATTTGGCCAGAGCGGTGTTGTCAGAGACGAAATTGGGCGCAAGGTTTTGGGCTGAAGCCGGGATGGCGACAGTATATATCTCCAACAGAACATTGAGTACACAAGGAGCCTCAGGGTTTTGTTTTCTACCCTGCACAATCCCAGTTTGCAGCTGAAGGATCCAGGGAAGCCATGCTCACAGCTTTTCCTCCCACCCGTAGAGCCCCGCCGGCCGCCCAGACTTCCCTGAATACGCCACAAACCCACCCTCGTCAAATCCCCCAACTTACAAACCTTTGCTGAGGACCGGGTGGAATACTAAGACTGGTGCTTTGAAGCGAAAAACAAGATCCTAGTAGATAGTGAAGCTTAGGATTCACAGCGTGCGCAGATCGCCTACATTTATGCGTGCTTGAGAGAAACTGCCAAGACGAGTTGCCGACAATACGTGGTCACACTTCGAGAGCAGCCGGCCTCCCAAGTCTCGAAGCTTCTTCAGTACAAGGACAGGATGTACAAAACCCGAGCGCTCGGGAACACCTCCTAGCCCACTACAACAGCCGCAAGGCAGAACGCCGTTTAGGGAGTTTTTCCCTGAATTCGAAGGCTACCTAGCCCAAGTAAGAGAGCTTGTATCGCCAAATGATGCCGAAATTGCACAACTGTCAAGCGTCTTAAACCCACAGCTCCGCACCCGCATGTCCTTATCTGCCGCTGAAGGACTGACTTTGGTATTCTTTTTGAGTGTTCAAAACTAAGCACTGGCGACAGGAATATTAAGCTATTGGGCACTCACCAACATCCAAGCATGGACCTATAGGGAACGAATCCTTGCTACTAGGATATGACGAAAATGTTGATGGTTGGCCAATACATCTTGTGGGACATCAATGCTAAGGAAGTCCGGGTTACTGAATCTGTGCATTTTTATGAGAAGATTCAACCCAAGAATCCAAAACAAGAGAAAGTATTGGGCCAGGCTGAGGATGACGATATATCCAAAGAATGACGAGATCTCGGTAGAAAGGTTTCTGAGAGAGAAGAACCCGCGGACAGCGGTCAGGCGAATAGTGAGGTAGAAATGCCTGAAGGCCGAGGAGAAGATCAGGATGGATAAGAACAGCTATTGAAACCCTTTTCTGAAAGAAATTCAATAGCGGGCATTGATACGACACAACTAGACGCAGTCGATGCAATACTGAATCTCCTGACCGAATCACTGCATCGGAAGATGCCGAAGAGAAGACTCGCCGAGGAGTTCGAGATGAGAGAGGATCCACCACCAACGCAAAGGATCAGAGTGGCACGACTCAAAAGACCATGATAGGGTTGTCAAAATCTTCTATGAAACTTGATCAAGCCATCTCACATCTAATGGAAAGTCAAGGGCGGGGGCAGGCTATTAATAGTGAATTGGAAACTCTTCAAGAGTCTGGTACTTGGCGATTTGTTCCTAAGCCAGGAGGATGTGATCCGATTGACAATCGATTTGTTTTGCCAAGAAGGATGACCTCAATGGAAAACTTGAGAAATACAAAGCCATAGTAGTGAGAGGGTTCCGGCAAGAATACAGTGTGAATTTCTTTGCAAGTTTTCCACCGACTCCTGGCAGCCCTACACTGAGACTGCTCTTAGCAGCTGTACGCCAATATGGCATGGGACGTCATCAGGCGGATGCGTGCAATGCGTTCGTGCAGTCCAAGATCAAGGAGGAGGTCTTCATCAGACGACCAGCGAATATCGAGTGCCCTAATGGAATGGTTGCGAAATTAGATCGCTAGCTACGTGGGCTGAAACAAGCAGCATACCAATGGAATGAGGACTGCACTGGGTACCTTAAATCTGCAGGATTTGAGAACATGGCCATACAACCGTGTCTGTCATTTCATGCAAAACGGGAAATATTAGTCTTGCTATACGTTGACGACATAACCATTGCAGCGCCAGACAACAAGTCTATCAAGTAGTTCAAGCACCTATTCTCAACGAGGTTTCCGTTAGGGTTTAGAAAACCCAGCTGAGCTGAGCCTGTCGTCTATTGCACTAAGAGAATCGACCATGCACTTGAGCATCATCGGGAAATATTTGTTCTTGCCATTAAAACATCCACGCAGTGATACAGTTTGTAGTTAAGGACTTGGATGAAACCACTCAAATCTTTGGGGTACAGGTCTCACGGGATAGGCCTAAGAAAAGACTGTGGATCAATCAGAGGCAATGCATCCAAAGGATGGTGGAGGATGTGGGGTTCGATGAGCGCAGATATCGCGGTTTAGTGCCGAGAATAGAAGACGGTGAGGCAGAGCAAGAACACAGTGGAACCAGTAGATATAGTTCGCCACGCACACCATCACGGCCTTCTAGTTAGACTCCTTTTACGTCCCATCGAAGAATAAAGATTATATATGTCTAATAGCATTGCGCCTTTAACTGCAACAGCAGAAGGTCCCTAATCCGCACACTAGTGGGAGATTGGGGGGATATTGAGCCAGCGCATGGAGATAAATGGTTCTTAGACTCAAGGAATTATCAGTCAGTACAACGGAAAATAACGTAACCAGTCATAATGACTAGACTAGACACAGCATCTGCAGTGTCAAGCCTCACACAGACATCTGTGAAACCCACAGACAGGCACTTTGGTGAGGTAACGAGAGTGCTACGGTACATGCGTGACACTGCCAAATTTTTCATTTGCTTCGAAGAACATCAAGGGGTATGGATATTGTTGGATATAGTGGCGCTGACTATGCGAATGCAAATGATCGAAAGTCAGTCAGTGGAATGGTATTCACTGAGTTAGGAGAGCGGTAAGCTAGAGCTTGAAGAAGCAAGCAGCAATCGCAACATCGAGGACAGAATCCGACTATATCGGCCTAGCACCATGTGTGAAGGAAGGGATACATCTCCGACGGCTACTAAACAAAATTCTGGAGAGCTTCTAGACAAAGAGTGAAGAGAGCAAACAATGTTTTTCATCATCCGAGAGTGTTGTAGATCGGGAGATATAACATATCTCTCCCGGAATATCGTCCAACACTTTTTGACAGGTAGGGTGTTCTCAATGTACTCCAAGGTACCATCATCCAACCTCTCGATCCCTTATATTAGTTCCCTTTCCTTCCCCCCTCCCCAATGTGCAATATCTGATTACCTCCGAACCAGTTCATACAAAACAATCTGTGACCTAACCCATGACACAAGTCTTCTTCCCCGGGGGCCTTGAACAGATGAGAATGCTAATGCACTTGAAGTTCCTGATCATACTCCTTGACCATTTGTCTTAGTTCAGATGGGTGAGTCTGGTACATATCACCGAATCCATAGGTCTTGGCGTCCTTTAGACCGATAACTCGAGGGTGGTAGATGTTAGCTGATTCATGGCTTGACTTAGGGACATAATTGACGCCGCAATGTTTTTGGTGTCGAATTTATTCCAACGTGTTCATCGGATATCAGAAAGCGAATGTATGTGGCATATACTCGTGTAGAGAATTTTATGCGTAGGGTTATTGACCCTTGGAATATACGACTATACGATGGGGTACAGAGTTACTCCGGGCCAAGCTTATTGAATTGTCATCCACCGCCTTGTTGGTAGATCGATGTTAACTAGCGCTAAACCAATTCTCGGAAATGGACCAACTGTAAGTCCCAGACATAGAATCATTGTAGACTGTATTTGAAGCTCTTGAGAAGCAGATGGCATGAGCTTTTAGGTGAAAGGATGGTAAAGTTTGAGAAAAATGCCAGCTAAAACTTTGCTGCAAAAGCTCAAAGCGATGATGGAAAGACGAAAGTAGGCACTGAAAATGCATATACTGATGCTGGAACAGCCTATACTCTATACTGACTGTAATGCATTCCACACTAATCAAAATGCTTGTAATGGTGACACTACTGGCGCCATGGTTGAAAGTCATGCAGGGCCTACATCAAAGCTACGTCACAGTTTCACCGTATTATAAATGCCAGCTCACTCGTATAGCTTGGGGTACTCATTCTTCCTTTCCTTTTTGATTTGTAGTCTCTGTTTCGCTCTAACCCCGCTTATGCGACGTATTCCACAGGCAGTCGGGATAACTGAAGAAAAGAAATCGTTGAGTTTGTAGTAATATTAGTCAGGTTGTAAACGTTCATTATAAATTTGCAAGAAGATGCCAGGAAGAATGCGGAGTTTAGATTTGGTTGCTTACATGTTGTATCCAGTTGTCATTCGTATTATAAATCAGGTGTCCGGCCGCCGTCTGGATTGCTAGTTGTGCATACTGATATGATAACAGGGCCTGGATTCGTAAAAGTTTTGCTTTAGTTGCTACATATGAGGGTACGCACTGCCATTCGTCAACTAGTTGTTTACATTGAAAGACTTATTTATGCATCTTCACTAGCATGTGTTGACATCCATACATCTACTGAGCATTAACCGCAGGATTTAGAGGCCAGCATAATGGGCTGCACTTGTCAGTAACCCAAATCAGGGTTATCAAGATTGCTGACCCCGACCAAACTTGGCCAAACGTTAGGGTTAGTATCCGACTTAAAGGGCTTTTTCCGAGGCCAGGTGCTCGGTTTAAACACTTCAGTGATGGATACGTACATCGGTTGAGATCCGCTCTTCAATCAGGAATTAGATAGACACACATGAGAAATATTAATAATCATTTATTCCTTCTTCTTCTCATTTTGAGGACATTCAGTGCGTCCTCCTAATATGTATTGTTAGCACTGAACAAAGCAAGAGGCAGAAATCGCATGTGGAAAGATACAAGAAGAGGTAGAGGACCAAGACTCAACTTGGCAACTATGTGTCGCTACAGGTGAAGCTTTCCGCTCGTCTCTATCACTCAAAAAGCTATTGTATGTATGCTACCTTTATGTTCCCTCCGGTACTACAGTAGCCATGAATGTTGATTTCATATAAAAAATCTAGCAGTTGTAGCGGTAGTTTATTATTAGACTAGTAGAGGGGGTTAGAATATGTAGAAAACACAAAGGCAAGTTCTACGCAAGGCAGTTTACGTATGAAGCACAAGCAGCCCTGATTGCCACATACTAGCTAGGTAGAAATTTCACCATCTTCAACTCCATATACCATACCGATCTCGCTACACCCCTCCGCTCTTGAACATCTCTTATCCTATCACGCCTATTATGCCTCCTCCTGACACTCACTATACCACACCACAGTGTGGCTTTTTCACACATGAGTAATGTGCTAGGGCTGAGCCTGCGATAGAGGATAGATAAGCCTCACAAGATTGTTACATCATACTATGCTAGTAACTTTTACTCATTCAGGTAACCCAATCAGTGTTGTGCTTTCCTCTTCAATGTAGAGTTTTTGACTACTTCCAAACCTACTTGTATAAGATACTACAGGTGGCCCGCCATACCATGCGCCTGGGGGCTGCTACTGCGCATTTACACCTGAAGGCAAGCCTCTCATAGCAGGCCCAAGCCTAAACCTGCCACTAATTGCAGGTGGAAGGGTCGTGTTTATTGATATGCCAACGACTGCGGTGGTGCACTTAGAGCTGATGAAGACTGGTGCTTCCTACGCCCAAGATGATGTATTACATACGGCGAAATACGGGCTGAAATACGGACGAGAGCAAGAATTAGAAGACTCTGGTCAAAGTAAATGTAGGACAGATCATTGAGAAGATGCCATAGAAGAAGAGAGATGATTATTTGGCTTTGGCCCCAATTTGCCTAGCTTCTTTTCTTCCAGCATTAGCTAGCAGTGCATACCTAGAAGGGGTGGTAGAGAGTTTTAGTTATGTTATTGCTAGGTGAGTTGATGACAACTATTGCGCTGCTATTTGCCCACATAAATACGCTTTATTGTGAGGCTCACTCTATAAACAGCCCGAAGGGCGAAAGCGTCTTTAAGGGTAACGGCAGTCTGAGGGTGAAAACATCGTCTGCTAAGCGAAGTCCAATGAAGTGAATAAGCTGACAACGAGGGCAGAGATAAGCACCTTCGCTTTGATAGATTGCAAAGCCCATGTTCTTGCTTCAAAGGAGCATGAAATCAATAATCGCGTCAAATATGAATTTTTATCCTGTCCTCTCGGCTATCTTTTATTCGGGAGTCTGAGATTCGTATTTCTGTATAAATTAAACGGTAGGTGGTCCGCCTCTTCTGATTCAGTATTGCCCCCTAGATACATCATACAGTTCGCTAGTGAGTTTTGATATATTCAGCACTTCCTCAAGCTTAGTTATACATAGCGATAAGCACCATCTAGAACAGCATTGAAGAATGCTAATTCCGGGCTACAGACTGAGCTATATTGCGTGGCTGAAGCTAGGTCAAGAAGCGAGGCCTCAATATCCGGAGCATGGGAAGGCCTGTCTTCTGATGTTCCTCTGTGGCTGGAAACTTGCCGCCACTAGCGTACTCAAGGCTACCCACCGCCCGGCCAACCGCTTTGCGTGTAGCCTGGATTGGCATTATCGCCTGCTAATGGCAGTGTGCCTAAGGGGCATAGGCTGTCTATTTATCGGCTGTTGTTCTGCCAGGGCTTTCCTGCTGACCTCTGCACTCCTAAGCAACTGTGCACTATCTATTAGGCTTTCCATAGCCTAAAGAGACAAACTTGATTTCTACATACAACCCTACTAGTGTGCAAGGCGATGTAAATGGATTCTTTATCTGGCTACTTCCCGCAGAACAATGGGGTTTCTGATTATACCAACCAAGAAAACGAAACACAGTCACAGTATGGTTATCGTAGAGAGCCCCAAGGCGAACCAGCAGTTGCTAAGCCCTTCTTAGGACTACTCCTTGAAAAGAGATAGGGCATCTACAGCTAGCCTGTGAAAGCCATTAAATGAGTTGAAGTGCCACACTACAGCACCCCCCCTCACACATCAACAATTAAGACCAAGATAAATGCATGAATGGAAGTAAGCACGTTGCCTAGCTCACTAACAGCACCCATACAGAGTCTTCTTAGTTGTAGAAAAACAATCTGTCGTGTATCGCTTCCATTTTCCTTCCTTTTGTTTTTCTCTTCCAAGTTTCAACCCATGCGGTTGACATTTAGTCTCTGAAAGGTAAAGCGGACTTACAATAGCCGGCCATGGCCCACACATCGGACATTTGGTGCTGGTATAATTTGCCCAACTTATCAGCCAATATATCATTCCTGTTCCCCAATCGGTTAGCCAGGATTAGTTGGTTATATCTCATTACCTATGAAAGCGAAATACTAGTTCAAAGCAGCTCGCATATTCGCTAATCAATAAGTGTAGAATAGATCTTAAATGTTGAATCAGTTATTTTATTAAAAGAGCTAACCACTGCTATAGTTGGTGGAGGGTTCTACGCTACTATATATTGATGGAAGCAGGGACTGCTTCCCGCCAAAGGCCTAGATCTTAAAGACCATTTCAGGGATATTGTATTTATGCAAGGCCCTTATGAATTGTCGATCCTTATCTCGGGTTGAAGACCCTATCGGTTATAGTGCGCCACGCAACAATAAGCGACTTCATCAAGGGTTTGGAGGTCGTGAAAATGGAAGTTAGTTACTGGTGGATATCAAGGCTGTTGATTGTTGAATGCATCCCAGTTACTCACCCATCCTGTTGCATGTTTGTTTATGACTTTGGATAGTGTCAAGAACAGAGGATGCAAAGAAAATCTTCGCAGATGTAAGATCGAGAACAGATGAGCAAAGCTCAGCCAGCTAGGCTACGGGTGAGATCCACTCTAGACGGGATTCACAAACACCAGGATTCCATCCACATCAGACTTTCCGCCTGAAGTATAGTATTGACTCCATCAGTGGGGCGTGCAAACCGTTCTCGCATTTCTGCCGAAGCCAGGCGCAATCCCAGCACGTACCGCAGATCATGTGAGATGTAGTGATCTGTCAGGGTAATACCAGTGGATGATGCCCCGGTTCTCCGTTTCTTGGAAGGCTGCTTCCGTAGAGTTTAAATTAGTAAAAAGGGTAAACTTGAGCCTGACATAGTTAGTGGAAAGTCTGTGCCCATGACGATTCTCTATAATGGTGCTAGGATGCTGGGTGTTGGATGAATGTTGGATAAACTACATGGAGGATGGGTATTGTGGGGAATTTGCCTTCGGTCGGGTTAACCCTGGGTAAACCCGAGCCTGAATACTTCAGCTTAGTTGTCCATGATGGAAGAACTTAACACCTTAGAGAAAGAATAGAAGACAAGCTTCACCATTTCGATCAATCTGTATACCAGTACGGTTCCACGTGCGGTTGTACAGGATCACGAGTGACTTCAAAAGTGATAAAATCTGAATTCAGTAGATTGTTCCGACACTGGGTATTATTACGCAGGGTCCACCCATGAACTTGAACTACATGTAAGAGAAAATAGAGAGCGTATAATTGAGACTAGTGCCCTTGTTAGATTAGTGTGACCGAAGAATGGAGTACGGTGGTGTGTTCAGGGTGAAGTTTGATCAAGGTTAGGTTCGCATCCCGCCCTAGTTCATGACTCTGCTCTAGCATGACTGCGTTTTCGCTACGCTTTAGTTTTGTTTACGAGGGGGCGGTGGCGTTATTTTTCGAGCTCAGCGCTTGGAATAAGCACATGGGCATCACTTCCCAAGGTCTTTTTTTTACACTCACATGGAAATGTGCCGGACTTTAATAGTTGCTGAGGGTTCTGTCACACCAACGTCGAGCTAGCAGGACCTAAGCAGTCAGCTACCTTGTAGTATAGAGTTAATGGACTAAGTATGCATCAAAGATTGGATAGGAAGGATTAGAGGGTAAGTGGTGAAGGAAAGATGCCTCGGTGCAATCATGGTGAGTAGACTCAAACTTTCATCCCCTGACTGTATGAAGCTTTGGTCCGGGAATGCCAATATGTATTCGCCAATGCAAAAGTGGCGAGAAGGCTAGTTGCACTAGAGGGCTTCTTTTTATTAAGGTTGCTGTTATAATAAGCCGAGCCGAGCTCTCTCACATAGAGGGTAAGTCCTATTATTACTATTGTCGGATAACGTGCAGTGTTATCTTGAAATTCTTCTGCTTGGGCATTTTGCTAGGCAAAGCCATCATAGGTGTTCTGTTATCAATAAGAAAGCCGTTAATGCAGCAGATAGCGGTGTATACAGCAATGATTATCGCGAGGCAACGAATTTCTCGGGGCCGGATGTGAAGGCGGCCGTTTGTGTACTCTTAGAGGATGTATTGATGCATACCCGAGCATGCACACTCCAACACACACATATATATATATTCATGAGGTGACCCTTTGCTTCGTAGCTCAGTCTTCTTCTCTACCCATCTCCAGCTACACTTCTTTCTACTCCTTCTCATAACACACTCTCTCTGCAGCTTTCGATCTGATATTTTTATTTTCTATCCCAAGTCTACCTCTACTTCTACTTTACCCTAAGCTACCTACTTGGTGGTGCTCGGCTTTTTCCTATCAACACATAGCAACTATGCAACTCTGGGCTACTGTCACGCTTCTTGCCTTTGCAGCCAAAGCTGCCATAGCGGCCCCATATCCCAACCACGAAGGGTATGACTACACCAAGTGCCAGTGGTTGGCTAAATTCTGCTGGTGCTACAATGCCAACAACATCCGCGTGATGGTTAATGACGCCTGGTGTGCATTCCTGGATCCAAACTCGGGCCCAACTCGTTAGAAGCTAGAAGTAGGTGACGGCGAAGCCGCTCGGAAACTGGGGACGCTCGGTGGGAGTAGGCGAGAAGGGAAATTTGAGCGTATCGGGAGGTATCTGCTTGGCCAACCTTTTGCTATCCACTTTTGATTCAAACGATATTAGTATATGATCTTCTAGAACTAATACAAGGACCCTGATATAAGGATGCCCACTTTCGTGGGGTGCAAGGGAAATGAGAAAAAAATTAAAAGAAAACAGTTATGTGAATACGCTATAGCTCCTCGTCATGAGCACGGGGTTTTGTGCTTCTCATGCAAGTCCACAAGGTAAGATCGGTCTTAACTTGGACGTGGAATTCCTGGATAACGATGAAATATTGCTAGCCTTCTTAGACTTGGAACTCTCATGCTCCGCACTAATACATGATAAAGCTAGTTACACAGGTATAACTATGCTCGCATCTCGTACAACAATACGAGCGTTCAACCCTTTTATTCACCAAGATCCCAGGCCCAACTCTGTATGACAACGCGCTAGACTAAAAAAGCGCGCATATGGCCAAACTGCTCTATTTCTCTCCCTTTGGCCTGTTCCAAGCGTTGACTCTCTTACGTCCTGTCGCATCTTTGCCTCCTCTACCTTCTATACGAACTCTTTAGAGCACCACCCATTCTGTAGGTCTTGAGCGGTACGAGCTTCGGCATGCTGTAGGAATTTACCCCTGGTCGGTAAAGCCTCGGCTAAGCCCACAGAGCGCGTAGAAACCCGAGAGGTTGCGAGAGTTTAACACAAGAGACTCGGACTAGTGTCTATGTCCGTGCACGTGCCTGCGCCTGCGTCTGCAGCGCCATAACACCCACCCACCTTTTAGGCTTTGCCATGTCGTCAATTGCTTGTATTGGTGCCTATCCTTTTCTTCGCTCCCCTAGCGACTTCAGGTAGGGCATTTTCCGACACACCATGGCCAGTCAATAAGTAGGGAGGTTCTCTAGCAGGTGCGTCATTTGATCTTGGTGACTCTAGTAGACGTTGAAGAAATTCAAGCACTGACCAGCAGCTTCAATCCTGTACTTCTGACGGACTAGGAAAGGAGCACGAAACTATCCGAGACCTGGCAGCAAGCAGTATCAGGCCTTGCATATTGTCTGTGCACAAGTCTGTTTTGTGGGCCTGTGGTCTAGGACTGTATGTAGCGAGCGAGGGGATGGACTCGGCCACCCACGAGTAAAAGATGTGAAAGTTGGCTTGTAAGAATAGGACTTGGTCTTTCAAGTGCGGATAAAACATGGTCGACGGTCTTTGCTGCTATCCATGTTATATCCCAGGACTCGACTTCGTGAATTCCTTATCTCGTCCTCGTCCCAACCCATTTTCCATCCTCTTGCGGACCTCCACTAAGGGGATTTCACAACTGGTGTTGGGTGCTCGCACAGCCTTTTTGGTTTCCCTGTGATATGAGGAAAGTGTCCAGACTGCATTGAAATCTGATGTTTTGTGTGATGATCTTCTCCGTGGCTTCAGAACATTTGACAGCTTTTTTTTCAGCGGGACAAACCATTGTGGGAAAGCTGGGGTAGGGGGCGCTTCTAGATTTTAGGGTTGTTCTGGGCTTTGTCGGGCAACTACAGCAGCCATGCCTTGTGCTGTCCCGGGTCTGTGCCGACAGCTGGCCGGTTTTAGGGTAGTTTTTCCACGTGACCGCTACCAACTACAAAGATTAGGTGCCCGATAGGCATGTATGCCCTTGAGCAGTGCTGGATAGATAGTGCACTTGGCTTTTTTTCAGGACCTTCAACTCTGGATACTAGACGACGACTCACTCAAGCGCAAATGGGCCTTGCCAATCCAGCGCTGTCGAGGTCCAGAAACTGTTGTGAGATGACTGGAAGCGCCATATAGAACTTAAGATGGCCTAGAATCGATAATGCCCCAGAGATGAAGGAAGTTCGCACTGTAGTGACAAAGCAACCTTGGATGCGATGCCCAATCTGCAGCTCCAGATGCAGTAGGTCAAAACAGGAAGACAAAAACAACAGCTAGAACAATCGATAGGTCGACCCGTACCATGATCCCCGGCTTACTGTCTGGCCATATGCAGCAGTTCATGCTGCGTAAATCGCAAACAAGGCAAACTTCACAACGTCAAAAGCCCCCTTCGAGCCCAGTGACACAAAAGTTTAGGTAGACACGAGGCGTGGATTTATGAACAGGGTGCCCAAAGCATTCGAGATCTAGCTCACTCACAGGAACTGGCCGGTAGACCCCTCAGCTGCCAAGGTTGCAGTTGCACCTAGCCTAGTGGAAAGACAAGCGTTTACATTCCATAAGGATCCAGAGCCTTGTCAAAAGAAGCGTTGCAAGATCCCATCCTAACATGATTTAAGACTCCCCGATTCCACGGACTTAGAAAGCCATGAACTTCAGCCGTCTGATCAACTTAGTTGGCTTTCTTTCCCCATTCTCGTTAATGTGAAGCCTCTGTTTTTTCCTATAACTGCGAAGGCCCAGTTTGCATACCCGGACCTCGACACCGACCGGCTCCTGAGAAGCACTAGGGCCAAGGCAATCTGAAGAAAGAGCTACAGGCAAATGAACGCTCCAGTCACCTCTAGAAACACTGATGCGCCAAAATTCCATGACGATGCCAGATATTGCGCTCGCAACGTCATCTCTCCGGTAAGTGTGAGCTCCGCCCTGAACATCATACACTACTTGAGTATGAAATGGCGTCGATTGTGGAGAAATTTGGGTAGAACCTGCGCCCCTCGCCCACTTTTGGTAAAATCTTAACAAAGCCCATCATCTGTGTAGGGGCCCAATAGGGCCACAGGTACCCGTGGGACTTACGTAGGCTTCCGCTTTGCGCATCACTAATCGCCAACACGACGCGTAAAATCGCGGCAATAACGCCCTTTAGCCATGGAGAAGCAGGTAACACAAGAATGCATCGAGCCTGGATTGAAGTCGTAGCTTCGTTCCCTGACGATTATCTCCCGCCTGAAAGCGAATTCGAGTCTCGAGAGTCACTTTTACAATCAATCAATTCTTATACTCTATATCGTTGTCATGCCTTTGTCATGGGGAGATCTACTAGGGAGAAACCTGGCCCATTGGCAGTTACATACACCTGTGATAGAGCCCCGCTCGGCTGTCAGAGCATTCCGCAAGAACAACAATCTTGACTCCAACGAGGAAGTCAGGCCAACTCCTAATGATGAAGCTTGGGAAATATTTTTCAAAACCCCTCACCATAAAGATGCGGCTAAAATGATTCCTGCCTCTGAGATCGACAAAATCCTTTTTCGAACACAGAATCGTAAGATAAAAGCACCGGTTTCCCGAACATGATTCATCACATCATCATGTTCTCGTTCAAGAACATAAGGCCTGGTAACGAGAATACACCTGTCAGTCTCACTGACAAGCAGGCTGCTGAGCTTATTTCTAAGCAAGACCTTAATGTTGCTATCGAGGATTCAGGGAATGCTCGACAAGCAGAGTTGGAGGCCATCCTAAAGACAAACTCAGAGGGCTGTTCATCTACTAGCTCGCGCGAATCCAGCAGGGAAGCAAAGCAAGCTTGGGAATTTTCCCAGGCCCCATTTCGGAATCTATCTAGTAGTCTTCTTTGCAATTCAGTTCCAAGGGCGGGATGAAGACAAGCTCCAACCCTTGCAACTCCACAGCTTCAAATTTAGCATGACTGCATAACCATGAACGCTGTTTGAACAGGTAGTTATATGCCACTACTATACATCACCAGCGCATAAATAGTTGGACTATTTCGCACGTCATTCAGGCGTGAAATCCAGGCATTCACACCCCTACTTTTTGATCTCCAACACAACAGATTTAATATAAAATGTAATAGAACACTTAATCAACCAAAGCCATTTGCTGTGTTATTCTACAGTCGTCCCAGCGCCAATTTGTCTCGTTGTCTAGTTATGGCCGGCCTTGCCACATGTAGCATATTACTTTTCTCTCGCTAATACCAATCTTCTCTAGCCACCATTCCCAAGTGTTTTGGTCGTAGAATCCACTACGTCTTTCTGGTCAAGCCCATCCTTTCCTTCACCTTCAATCATCTCGTCTCGATTCTGCAGCGAGTCCTTTGGAGCTCTACGCTGCTTGCTAGGAGCCACATTTACTTTTCGAGGGATCTCGGCTTTGAGCCTCAATAGGGTATTCTGATTGATGGTGGTCTTAGTCCTCTTTGAGGGCGCCGAAAGCATCTTAAGCCATAACCCGTTTATTGAAGTGTTTGGGACACTCAGCGCTCGTATAATCGCCAGTCCAGCCACTTAGGCCAATCGACCCGAGGGGCTGCTTTCTTAGTTTGAGACCGGCCCGCAACAATACTAATGACGGTCATCCTCCGTCTTATTCCAGTCCAAATATGCCATCATCTCCTCCTTGGTTCACTCTCTCAAACCGACTGAAGTAGTGCAATACTTTAACCGCTTAGTTGCACATGAAGTTGCTGGTATAGGCAACTAGCTATCATGAGGTCGCCCTCCTGAGCAGGGGCTAGCTAGCATCATAGTTCTTAAGAGTAATAACATAGAATTAAGAAATCATATTTCAGAGTAATGACTGAAGTCTTCAACACGACGAATATCCCTTCTTTTCTATTCCTTTGTGCAAGGATCAGCCATATGATTGGCCAGTGAGAGAGGGACATTGGCAGAATTCCGAGAGCATGGAATGCGCTAACAGAAATCCTTCCAGCCAATCAGAGTGCATAAAATCTGATGCCCACATGGTAATTGCCTAGGTGTAAGAGGGAAAAGTGGGATGCATGGTTACATGACAGCGCAAGACTATTTATAAAGATCCTAGATCCATGGACAATGCTAGCCAGGAGGGATTTACCCTGTACACGTTTATTTTCAAGGTAGCAAACGAATACATTCTCTCATGCCATCCATGTGTGCTGACAAGCAAGGAGCTAAGGCGAATAAACAAAACAGGTAAAAATGGACGTGGTGACATAGGCGCTCACATCAGCTGTTTCTTCTATAGATACAAAGCAGCACTGCCGAAGACAAACTCCTTCTTACTCTAGGCTATATTCCAGACCTCTGTGTCGTATATTCCTAATGCTTATTTCCATTCTCTTTTTTTCCATACCCACGAAGGCTGACTAGGGAAATCTTAAATCCGCCTAAAGCCGTATGGCCTTGTAGTCAGCCACACAAGTATGTCCATGTTGTGAGCTGGCTTGGCCAGTGCTTGGCACTCAGCGAGACTGGCGGTTTCTTTGACATAACCACGCAGAACTACCGCGCGGCGCCTAGAAAAGTACCATTCAAGTAAGAGTGGCATAATTATAACAGTATATGTAACAGTAGATATTAGGAGGACGTACTGAAGGAGAAGAAGGAATAATTGATTATTGAAGTTTTTCCGTGTCTATCTATGTCTTGTCTGGAGAGCGGATCTCAACCGATTTATACATCCATCACTATGGGCCTTGAAAGAAGCCCCTTTATGTCTAATGCTAACCCTAGCGTTTAGGCGAACTGCATCAGGGTCAGCAATCCTGGTAACCCTGACTTAGGTTACTGACAGGATAGTCATGTAAGCGACTAACCAAGGGAACCACTTTCAGCCCATTTCTCCAGCAAAACCACGGTTCAAATTCACACTCTCTAATTGTTTTGTACTATCTCGGGTAGCAATAATATTGTGTCTTCACTGTGTACTGTGCTGACTAGACTTTGGTTTAGTGGCAGTTCCAATCTTGTTCGGTGCATACAGCAAAATATACCATGTATGTCTGATTTCGTGTAGTGTAGATATTATCTCCTATTATTCTGAAGAGTTAAGCTCTATCCATTGAATCAATTATGTGCCACTTGCTTTGTATAAAGTTTCAACATGGTTGTTGACGAGGGGTAGATTCTCTGCAGCATGTGACACCATGTTAGGGTTATCTAAACCACATGACCCTAGAACATCATCACCGTCTCTGTATCACGATATCTACTACAGCGAGCTCCGGCAGAATGTCTATACAATCTTGACACCTCAATGTGATATTTTTGTACTCTGAAGAGGCTAGGGCTTTTCAATGGGAGACTTTCTGCATCGTGCATGGACGAATCTAGCATTTTCCACTAGTCAAAAATATTATGCTTTGTGGATAACCACATATAATCTGCAATCGGTTATGCATGGATCTCATGATCTATGACCTAGAACTACCAACTGAGCTCTCTGTGCAAACTGGAATAGCTACTAACAACGTGCTTAGGGGCCTTTTTGTCGTTTCCTAGCTGGCTGCTTCTTATAGTATTGATTTTTTGAATATCAAAAATAGGAAGAAGAGAGGACAGGAAGGACTTCACAGATGCGTTGAGTAAGCCTTAGCCGCGAAAGGTCTTACCAAAGCTTTCTATAAGCTGGCCCAAGATATGCAAAAAGACTCATAAGTCTTTAGCATGTGCAGATTTTCGTTATCCCCTGCTCCAAAGTCTGTGCAAGTATCTCGGATTTAAGCTAGTTCGATCCAAGATATCCTTCCCATATCTTATTTCTGACAGGCTGGAGTCGCTGATGATAAGCACGGATGAACTATAGCGGCTTCATAGATTTTAGCTACTTCAAAAAGTAAGACCTCACATATTTCAGGTTTTGTATTAAAGCATCACACAGCGTGAAAAGCATGGGCAGTAATGGTAAAGCAGGAGTCAACAATAAATACTTCCATCTCCCTCCTTTCTCTGGTATGAGGCAGAACTGTCTTGACACTCTCTCACTGCAATTTCTAGTCTTTGCACACGTCTCTTTCTGTTATCCATTTCTCTAATTTGTTGCCCAATATGCGGGCGTCTTCTTTTTTCTCCGCCAGCCTGCCTTTTTTATGTCTTCGGGACTGTAAACCTAAGGCTGTTGAGGATGTTCAGCCATATGAGCGCCTTGCGCCTGGGCCTACTAAAATAGCTGACGTCCAGCCTTTCGAAACTAAGGAGCTTGGTTTTGAGGCTACTAAGATCGCTGGGGCCGGGTCTTTTGATGCAAATGAGCCTGTGTCTACAGACGCCTCCGGCCCCGAGCCTACCATATCGCCCAGTCTTGGGTACATTACAAACCCCCCGAAGATCATGTGTAATGATGTCACTAATATATCTTACCTATATGACCGCGGTTATGATACACCGGAATTCTTCAGCGAAAGCGATAATATAAATATCTATTCTGATCACTTTGGCGAATACAGACGAGATGCTGTCGTCAGCTTCTTTTTTAACAGAGAAAAGAAAGTCGCTAGTGTTCGCGAAAATAACCTACCTCTCGAGACACCTCATAAATACCGACTATCGCTTTACAGAGTCTATGAGGCAGTGCGCTATCTACTGGGCGTGGGCCATACCAGAGTGGATTGGCTTGTCATGGATATCAACGACAGGAAGACGCTCCAAATTGTCAAGAAGTATCAGAGACAATACAAACTTGAACCTGAAGCCGAGATCAGACTCACCCCCGAGTCTCTAGACTGGGACTTCTTCACCGATACCTATCACTACGAGCAGGCAGCCAAAATGTTGCTTGGAAGAATCAACAAAATCATAATCAAAAGAAAGGAGCGTATGATAGAAGGCACCAACTTCCCTACTGCAGCTATTCACGTCATCATGTTCTCGCACAGCTACGCTGCGAAAGAGGCGGGGGCCTCCCCTGCTGATTCTGTTAAGCTTGAGCAAGATAGACTTGATTCAGCTATAAAAGCCGTCGATAAAATTGAGGCTGCTGAGTTGAGGATTGCTCTGGGCCTTGTACCGGGAGTTAGGGAATTTATCGACTTGTTAAAAGCAGCAGTACGGAAATCTTTCTTGGAGTCGCTTTGGGGACCTACCCCATATAATGCCCCAGAAGTCGTACCAGAGACTGTACCGGAGACTGCATCAGACGGAATTGACTGGGAGTTCATTTGGAAGCTTTCTTCGGATCCGGCTCCAAACAGTGAAACGGAGACTACATCAGAAGCAGTACCAGAGACCGTACCAGAGGCTGAGTCTGAGCATACATCAGACGATCTTGACTGGGAAGCCACGTTAGAGCTTTCTTTAGAGCCCGCCTCAAAGACAGAGCCATAGGATATTGACTAGGAGTCCGTTTTAAAGCCTTCTGCAAAGCCTATCTCATCGTCGTTTTAAAGCCTATGTTGGCCCTTGCTTCTAAAAAGGACTTGAGAATCGGCGATTAGTCCTCCCGATCGAAAGAATTCAAAACACAACTCTAGAATTGATTTATAAGTACATTCTAGTACAAGTCTTGCGTAGAGGCTATCTTAGCCATTAATTATACACCAACTTATGATAACGTCCTTTGTGTCACTAATGAATCGACACTTCATAAAATATTTAGAATTTAACACAGCAATTTCTTACTAATTAAGCATATAACGTATTAGTGTTGTGTTTTGTATTTTTATAAATTAGTACATGTGCCACTTGTTCGGGGTATTACAACCGGCTGTTCTATGTTTCATAGCGAGTTTATAGGAGGATGCAGCTTGATACAGGAAAGCTAGTATAGTCAACCAGAAATTAGGGATCAAGCTCATGAATGAAGAAGAATTATAGGTTAAGATATGCCGTTTCCGTTTATATATTGATGCACTGGCTCAGCTTTAACTTGTGCTTTATTATTTAGGGGTGCTTGGCTGAGACTTGCCTGAGGGATCGTTTTACGGCCTGATCTGATTTCACGATAGAAGCGCTAGCCAATGCCTATCAAGATACTGCAAAGTCGCGGACTAACTGACCAAGGTCCCACTATCTCCTCGAAACATCTTCACTTATCGCTGTTCTAGCAACAAATTATAGGCCTCGCAAACACATCAAATATCAGAAGCGTAGTAAAAATAATTTAAGAAATAGCTGGGATGAGTGACATGGTAATTGTCATTTTCCTAAACTAAATGGAAGGTTACTAACAGTAACTATTAGGAGGACACGCTGAATGTCCTTTTGAATGGGAAGAATAAGGAATAAGTGATTCTTAATTTTGTTCTATGTTTCTGTCTAATTCTTGATTGAAGAGCGGATCTTAGCCGATTTATATGTCTGGATTAAACACATGGCCTTGGAAAAGACCCTTTATATCTGATACTAACCCTAACGTTTGACCAAACTTGGTCGGGGTCGGCAATCCTGATAACCCTGACTGAAGTTACCGACAGTTACACACAGCCAGTAGCGCATGTTGTACAAGGCATATTGATGTATTATAAATTTACCAAGAAAAGCTATACGATGTGTACGGAACTAAAGCGTTCAAGTTTAGACCGAAATAATGAATTGATTAAGACGTAATTGTCTGAAGTCAAGGCTGTATAGATTCCTGCTGTTCCATACGCCATTTTCCTGGGACCTTTTACTAACAGAACATGTGCTTCAAGGCAGCAAATACATCGCCATTGATCTTGACGACAACATCACCCGCCCGGCTATCAAATTCTGTTGCAAAGCAATCTTTTTGGCCCCCATGGGGGTATTTGGGTAAAGTATCATGGCGGAGGCTAAAACCTACATTGCTAGTGGTCTCTATTACTAAAATGCAGATAAAGAACCTCAATTTTGAGGGCACATTTCTACGAATTATCATGCCCCTTACTACAGGGACAGTTCTCCTCATCAACAAATCCATTTTCAACCCTAAACACGGGCCTACAGCCATGCCTGTTGCTAAGATTGTGCAAATGCTGCTACAAAAGCTACAGGGGATATCTCAAAACTTCAGCTGAACCCCATACTGGAGACTGCTTTGCACGGCTGTTCAATCATCAGTGGTAAAAATGCCACTTAGAGACAGGCTGGAGACCGTCTTGCCATGTTTGAGAACGAGCAGTTGGTACCTCGAGTAGTAATCTTCACTTGCCAGCTCTTCAAAGCATCAGGAGGCTTACATGCTCTATCACAGGTGTATGTAACTGTCAATGGGCCAGGTTTCTCCCTAGTAGATCTCCCCATGACAAAGGCATGGCAACGATTTAGAGTATGAGAATTGTCTGATTGTAAATGTGACTCTCGAGACTCATATTCGATTTCAGGTGGGAGATAATCGTCAGGGAACGAAGCTACGACTTCAATCCAGGTCAGGGCAGAGGTGGGTAGCCCTTAGGGACACCAACCCTTGGGATATACGACTACACGGCTATACGAATATACGACGAGACGCCAAGTTTCTTCTACGCACTCATTTATTTGTCACCCATTGCCCTAACAGCATCCCGATGGTAATGACCACTACTAAGTTAGCTCTGTGAAATAGACGAACTAGATTTGTCAGGATTGAAGGCCGCATTTGAAGCTCCTAGGAAGCAGATGGCATAAGCTTTTGAGTGAAAAGATGGGAACTAGCGCAATTAATACTAGTATATATTTTGGTGTAATTCGAGAAAAATACGCACGAAAGTCAGGGGGGGCTGCAGCAAAGCTCTACCACTGACTCTTAATTATAAATGTCAACTCAGCCGTGTAGCTGTTGGTAATCGTGCATCATATTCTCCATAATATGAAGTGTCTGTTTTCCTCCGAGCCTTACTGATACGACGTATTACACAGCCGAAAGCCCATGATAGCCGGCATAACTGAAGAATCGAAATTCTCGGATTTGCAATAACATCAGTCAGACTGTAAAAACGATTTAGAAACACGTCGTATTGAGCTGTCGTTTATATTGTGTGTCAGATGTCCCGGTGCTTTTCGACTGGCTCCATGTACAATCAAAATGCGACCTAGATTTATAAAACCTTTGCTTTAATTACTACTTATGAAAATCCCCGCTGTCAATTGTCGGCTACTTTTTAGATACTAAGACCTATTTAAGCATCTTCACCAGCATGTGCCGACGTCCATATATCCATCTGGCATTAATTTTAGGATTTAGAGCCTGTTTTTATGGATTGTAGTAAACAAAACAAAGGGCAGCATGGTACACAAAAAGAAACAAGAAGTAGAAGATCCTGAGCCTAATTTAACAAACAAGTTTCACTGACTAGAGGTAAAGTTTGCAACGTTATCATGTGTGTGTCCTACCTTCCAATCTACAGGCCTACTAGCTATAATGGCCAAACATTATTGTCGAGAGGCTGCGTAGGCTCTGGCCTTCTTGACATTAACTTAGCTAAACTGCTGCTATATTTGAGATATAGGATGGCTCGTTCGTCTTAAATCAAGCGATTATAGACTAAATGTATCAGGCTTGATAGCCTAGTAACTTTGGTCCAAAGCATTCTGTCAGACAAGTAGGGTGGGCTAGAATCAGTAGAGAATGCAAAAGCTGGCTCTACATGGAAAGTTCACATATAAAAAGAAGGCAGCCCTAAACATCAGATAACAGGTGAATATTTCACTACTTCCGACTCCTCATCTGATACCGACCTCACTGCATTACTCCATTCTTGGAAATACCACGCTCATCATTCTCCTTGATACCAACTCTACTACAATGCGGCTTTTCACATCCTTTAAACTAGTCCTCATGGCTGCTCTGTTCTCCACCCAGGCGATTGCAGGTGATCAAAAAGTCCCTACACTGAGCAATCTTGGCCTAGAAATCACTGAGCTAGAAGGCACCAGCCTGAAGCGTGCAAGGAACTCCGAGGGCTTCTTTGATCAAGTCTATGTCGCCGCCGGGAACAAAGCGATTGAAGTCGAAGTAATAAAGAACCCGAAGGACAGTTTCAAGTCCTATGAGGCTGTGCTGAGTATTTGGAAGGACCAAAGCAAGCTCGATGTAGGAAGTCTTGAGCAAATCAAGTATTCCGATGTTCGGGGTGACGACTTTTACATTATTGACACAATCCTCAAAAAATCTGGTTATGACCCTAATGGCGAACGGTCTCACTCTGGTCGTATTATCTCCAAAGACTCTCCAACTGACACTAAAGCCTGGAACTTATTGTGCAAAGCGTCATTTGCAAAGGGCGCTATGGAGATGTGCGCCAAGTTTGAGGGTATGGAAAAACTGCATGTCGAGTCATTTCAGGTTGGTAGAGATGATGGCTTGTGGAGATGGGTCAAGATTAAATTTGCTACTACTAGTGATTGAAAAACTGGCAATAGACTGTGTTGGATGAAATGTTGGATGAACTACATGGAGGATGGGTATTGTGGGGAATCTGCCTTCAGTCGGATTAACCCTGGGTAAACCCAAGCCTGGATACTCCAGCTTAGTTGTGCATCATGGAAGAACTTAACACTTTAGAAAAAGAATAGAGAAACAAGCTTCACCAATTCGATCAATCTGTATACCAGCACGGTTCCACGTGCGGTTGTACAGGATCACGAGTGACTTCAAAAGTGATATAACTGAATTCAGTAGATTGTTCCGACAGACTGCAAATTTTGTACTCTAGCTTGCCACGTTCTACTTTGGGTATGCTAGCTATGTATCTAAAAGCTAGTCTATAGTTGAGAAGGGGTGATATTAACGTTGGAAAAGGGAACAATATATATGATGTTGTAGCCTCTCAGCCTCCGAGATGAACATTCCACACAGAATAGTCTCGCCATAGCTGGCATCAGAAAGTTCAATTTAATCACGACCGGGACTGATTGTACCAAAAAAGGCAACATCTGCAGACATGGCTCTAGCCACCTCCCAAGCCTTCCATCCTAACAGCCATTCAGAAGTGGGATATGCTGTGAAGAAAGTATGTGGTGTTTCAAGATTGATCCTAGTCATTGCCAGTACAGCAGCAGGCCAGTATAGTGAAGATTAGATACAAAGCCTCAAAGCTTATTTAGGCAGAACCTATGTCTTGGCGCAATTCTCACCTACGAGCAGCATATCCCTATGGGGGCATGTCTCAGTGTCAGTTGCGAGGCTGTCACTCTCTCTGCTGTACACATTTTGGAATGTTGCAGCTGTTGCGAATGATTTCTTTAATACCCATCCCTAGCTCCATAGCTAAAAGGGCCTTCGAGGTGGACGTCAAAGGTACTCGCCCTGGGACGAGCACAGAGTTGGCAAAGTGTCAGTAACCTAAGTCAGGGTTACCAGGATTGCTGACCCTGATCCAGTTCGCCCAAACGTTAGGGTTAGTATCAGACAATCAGGGTTTTCTCCCAAGGTCCATGTGCTTGATCTAGAACATGGTAGTGATGGATATATAAACCGGCTGAGATCCGCCCCTCGGACTAGACTTAGATAGACACAGAACAACTTCAATAATCACTTATTCCTTCTTCCTCTTCTTCACAGGAAATTCAGTACGTCCTCCTAATATCTACTATTATCTTCTTCTCCAACGAGCCTACCTTAATTTCAATATTTATTGCTTTCGATCTTAAATAGCTTTAGTTAATTTCTAAAGGATGTATCTATACTTCAAGTATGTTTCAATACTATGAGCTTATCATCAAGTGGAAAAAGATAAGAAGAAAACAAAAGAAGGGCCCAGTAAATAGGTTCTAATGAAATACCTCTTCAGGAGGGACTCAACCCACTGACCGCAAAGGATAAGTAGAAGATGCTACATTCCAGTGACATACAGACACGAGATAATTGGTTGTGAAGTCCTTACTAACTTGTGGTATTTACCCTAAAGTCATAGAAAAGGATCTCGCTTGAGAAGGTTGAGGATGCAAAAGCCTCGATGTAGTTAGTGGTGGGTATAAACAGAAGCAGGAGTAGAAATAGAAGTGGCGGTAGAAGCGAAAGCGGGATTTGAAAATGAAAATATGGAACACTCTACATGGATGGAAACAAGCTCGGCTTTTGGCGTCGAAACGGCGGGACTTGAGTTGATTTTTGGAATTAATGCTATCACAGAACCATCGTTGCGAGGTTCTATTATCATTATAAACTGCCTGCTTATAGTGACCAAGACATGCATAGTGTTACGGGACAAGTAAATATCACGTAGATATCATATGAATAGACTTTATTGTCAGATGAGGGAGAAAAGGAAGAAGAAACCCTCAAGACTAAACTAGTTCCCCTCAATATTTGACATGCTCTGTACTCTGCTGGAAGTCTTCCAGTTTCGCCGCCTTCCCCATTGACCATGACCTGCCTTGTCTCCAAAACTGGGTCTAAGCCGTAACACATAGGATACCGGGATAGCTCATATGGTAACCTTCCAGCATGTGATTAATGCCTCACTTTCATAGGACTGGTAGAGGATTCATAATAAAGCTAATGTAAAATACTTCCCTACCAAACTCGAAGGAAAGAAAGGAAACTATCCATGGTGATTCTTAGTGATATACTTTTTACGTGTCTAATATTGAGTGTTACGGCATTAGTAATGGCTCTGTGGTTACACCGAAATTGAAGACTGCGTGGTGAGATGCGAGCGAAAGGAAGGGAACTCTCTCGGATAGTTAGTATCCTTACCTTCTCTTGGATCCCCTTCGACCGGACTTTGTGTCACTTACTTATCTTTGATTTACTACCTCGGGCTAGGTCCTCGTTCCTCAAATACTGGTAAACAGCCATCACGTAATCGCTGCCCAGACGCTGAATTTTTGACTATTCTCAGGGCCTTAAAATTCAAGTAGGCCTTTTACCTCCGGAGCAGATCGCAATATGCTGTGGGGTGACGATATATTTAATGAACTAGCAGGCTAGGTAAAGGCAAGAAAAGTACATCGGTTACTTCTGATGTGTGTTTAACGTTTAAATGCCGAACGATTGTACAAGGGTCCCGAGAGAAGAAAGCAAGTCTTAGGGTCGTTAACCCTTGTGATATGCGACTACACCTATACGACTATACGACTACTAGGAATGAGGTTACTCGTGGTTAAGCTTTTTTTTTTGTCAATGATCACCTGATTGGCCCGTTGATGCTGGCCACCTGTAACATAGACGGACTAGATTTGTCAGACATAAGATCATTGAAGCGTGCAGTTGAAGCTCCTAGGAAGTAGATATTGTAAGCATTCAAGTCAAAAAAGATGGGAACTAATTTAATGAATATTGGCATGTATCTTGGTGTAATTCGAGAAAAATGCCTACTAAACATTCTCTACAAAAGCGCTAGAAATTGATGAAAAGATGCGAGTAGATGAGCACTAATGCTAGACGGTCTATAATGAGCCCGAGGCTCTTTACATTGACTACTCAAGAGCTTGTGATGCTGACACTGTTAACGCTATGTCTGTTGAAAGTCATGTGAGAGCTATAACAAAGCCCTACAACAGTCTCTTTATTATAAATGCCAACTCCGTCGTATCGCTTTCAGTAATCGTGCATTTTATTATCTTGAATATGAAGGAAGTGTCTGTTTTTCTCCGAACCTAGTTATACGACGTATTCTATTCTACAGCCAAAAACCCATGACAGGCGGCATAACTAGAAAAAAGAATTTGTTGAATTTGTCATAACGTCAGTCAGACTGTAAAAAAGGATAAGATCTATTTCACTAGCCTACAACTGGTGCTTGGTCCCACCAGGTCGCGCGCCAAGTAAGCTTGGCAAGCCTGATTCAGTTCTAGAAGAATTCTCAAATTCCCTCCTGTCTGGAGAGCATGGAATCAACGTAGATTAAGACACTCAGTTTTGACATCTCTGTTAAGTCCATAGAACTATTTATTACGCCCCCTCCGTCCGCTATTTACTTTTAATCATTTGTCATCCGCATATACATACTATAGGGCGCATACTAAAGTTGGGCTTTGATAATTATGGACTTGACAGCACAAATAAATCTTGTCGCGAAGACAAGGACCGGGGGGAGCGATGAACGTTGGAAAATAAATTCACCAAAGTTAAAACAGGTACGATTGAAGAAATAGATATCTCATCCTTACTCCTGGATTGCACCTGTCTCATTACTCATGGCCTGGGCCCTTCTTGTGTGCGTAGGCTATGATGGCTGCTAGAATGCGGTACGGCATTCATGCTGTTGTACAAGCTATGTTGAGCAAGCTGTCTGTGTAACTCTAAATGCATGGTTTCTAACATCATGCAAAATAGATCCCTTATTCAAAATCGCTAATATTGTCCCAGTTTTTACCGATCCTACATCCCATGCGTTGAGTTTTTTTGTAGAATTGTTTTTATCGATTCTCTTCTCCTCCCCTTCGGCAACCCCTAAGCATTTCGACTATGGGAGGTATATACTTGGGCTTACAGTCTAAAGTGCTTAAGCCACTCAAGGCCTGCCTCATTCTTAGTACAGCCTTTGTGGGTTATCGTAATGACGAAATCTGCTGAAAGTCTGCTTTATTGGCACTCGCAATCAGTCCTACCCTAAAGCTAGCCTCCCCGACGTTGTAGACATGTGTAAGGGAGATGCCATCCTTGGTGATTGTGTTCTCCACGAGCCTGAATCAATCACGAATGATAGTCGGATATTTGCATTTGGCTCTATTATAGTCGTATCTGCAGGTAAATCTCATCCCAAAATTGGTTGTGGCTTGACGAAGCTGGAAGTCTAGCGCTTACCAATAGGTGACGTGTCACGGTCGGTGAGCAGTTTATTAGCTATTTCTTCAACTCCGCAAAGTTGCGGAAAAAGTCCTTGCGAATCCAGACCGAGAATGAACTGGATGATGATTTGCTTTTCTACACCGAATGTTTTGCATAGTTTAAGAATCCAGTTATGTCGAGGTTCAATGCCATAATGACAGCCATGCCATGTGACGTATAACAGTCGACTTTGTATGTCCTTGCAACAAGTCCGAGCCCTAATTTTAAGTTGTGCTGAAGGAATTCAAAGAAGAAAAGTATAATACTCTTTTTATTGGGCTCAGACATATTCAATAGGTGAGGATTGACTGGTGAAATGGAAGCAGGTAAAGTTTGTTGGTTTTTCGTGCACGTACTTGTTTAGTGCACATGGTTATCGTGCATCTTATTCAAAGGTCACTGGGATAAGTGAAAAAGAACTGCTGCCTTTCCTTCATCAGAAGAAAATTCATTTCTATAATCTTCCAGCCAGCATCAGCTTTTGACATATATTTCTCGATATCTGCCTGTATTCTTTCTCGAACTTTGACCTCCAAGTCTATCTTCAACTCGCACCTCATCATCAGCCCTTACATTGATTTCTTCAGAACATTGCATCCTTATTGTCTTTGTAAGTCTTCTACTTCTTGTCTTTGATAACTGGAATGGTTTTTAACACTCAGTGCTTAGAAAATATGCAGCCCTGGACCATTGTTTGTCTTCTTACCATCACTAGCAATGCAATTGCCGCTCCCACAATTCATGTCGTGAATGGGGTAGAGACAAACTCTAAGCTTAATGCAAGAGACGGGAATTGTTATTGGAAGGGTGATTACTGCTTCTGCATAAAGGATGGCAAAGAAGTTTGGTCTATGGATGAGATGTGCCCATCTCTCAGTACAGCCCGCTAGTAGTATCTGCTATCATTCTATATGTTCTTTAGAGTTCTCTGGCCAGTTCCATTCATAGACTGGCAATTTCTTGATCCATTTCATCACACCTTGTTTCTTCATTCGATAGCTGCAATGTAACCAGCTGTTCAAAAGTACACTTCATCTGAAGCACCTATTGCTCCTTTGTGGAATGATATTTTTTTCTTCTCAGGTCTCATTGGTTTTTTAGTCGTTCGGTTGTCCAGCTGTTCGGCTGTCTGGTCATCCAGCCATCTAGCCATCTAGTGACTTGGTGGCTCATTCAGTACAATCCATTATCAGAAGGTAAGTGACTAATTAGCCAACTGCCCTGGTTAAGAAGCTATAATCAGGGTGACAATGAAAACAAAACTAGAATACTATCACTCCAGGTTCACAGGTGTCATACGTTGGCTATAGATAGATCATGTAAGCAGGGTTAGTGTCTGTCAAAAATTCCACATTTAAGGCTAAAAGATGGAAGGGATCTATCATCAGGATAGACGTGAAGTCGCTTTCTGTATAACGAAGTGTAGCAAGAATCGAGGGGTTTATGTAGACTGAGCTATGTGTAATAAAATTTTGGGGACAAAGGACCTCAAGGCTAAGCAGATTGAGATGGAGTTAGTATCGGGGGTGTTGAAAAGCATGTTGGATGGATAGTTCTCTTCCCCCTTTTTTCCATGCTGCGCTTGCCTCACTATTTGCATACAGGTTCTTCCTGAGCCTCCAGGGCATGCCTCTATATTTGATTAATGCTCTGGGCTATTATCTACGCCTAGTTTAAACTCGGACATGGCCCAGTCCTAGTGTTGCTTTACTGTCTTGCTCGGTTCATGCCGAGCCTTGGTGTCCTTTGCCCACTAGCCCGGGATGCCTGTTCTGCCAGGGTTTACATGAATCCAATTATGTTGAGATTGAATGCTATTAGGTTAGCCATATAACTCAAAATAGTCCACTTCATATGTCCTTAACACGTTTATTATGTATGTTACTTAAATTTAAAGTGTTGAGCGATTCTCGAGCAGAGTAAAATGCTTAGGGTCACCAACCCTTAGGCTAAACAACTACACAACTATACGACTATACGACTACACGACGAGATGCCAAGCTTTCCCTAATCTTCGTTGATTGTTTGTCATCCATTCCTTAAATAGTATGTCGATGGTCGTGACTAGATAAGGTCGGTGAAATAGACAAACCAGATTTGCCAGACACAAGATTATTAAAGGCTGATAAGTGGATTGCATAAGCCTGTGATAGAAAATATGGTAACTAATTTAACTAAGACTGACATCTATCTTGGTGTAATTCGAGAAAATGCCCACCAAACACGTACTACAAAAGCTAAAGGTGATCGTGGAAAGATACACGTAGATACAGAAAATGGATATGCTGAGTACAAGACACTTCACACTGATTACTCAAAAGCTCGTGATTCTAACACTTTGAATGCTACGTCTATTGAAAGTGATGCGAGGGTTACGACAACGCTTTACAAGAGTCTCTTTATTATAAATATCAATTTATTGGTATAGATTTTGATAATCCTCCATCTTATACTCTTTAATATGGGGTGTCTGCTTTCCTCCGAACATACTTATACGACGTATTCTACAGCCAAAAACGCATGACAACCAGCGTAAGTAAAGAAAAGAAATTGTTCAGTTTGTAATAACATTAGCTAAACTAAAAAAATGCATTATAAACGTGTGAATATGCTTAGAAGAGCACTGAGCTTCGATTCAGTTGATTTCATGTGGTATATGTCAGGTGTGCTAGTGCAGTTTGACTCACTCGCCATTGACGGTCACAATGCGGTCTGGGTTTATAAAATCCTCGCTTTAATCATTACTTATGAATAGATCCGCTGTCAATTTGTCAATTGTCGATTAATTCTTTAAATATGAAAATCTGTCTGAGCATCTTTACCAGCGTGTGCCTAAGTTCATATGTCCGTCTACTGGGCATGAATTTTAGGATTTGGCACCTACTATTACAGATTGTCGTGAACAAAACAAAGAGTAGCAGTAGTAGACAAAAATTAACGATAAGTAGAGGACCCAAAGCCCAATATGACAATCAAGTCTCACTAGTTAGAGGTAAAGTTTGTGAAGCTATTGTGCATGTGTCCCACCTTTAAATTACTGCTGGTCCTGTACTAGCTGCAGGCTTTGATACAAGCGCTGTGCCGGCTATAATGGTAGCATCCTATTGTCGAGACTGCTTGGACTGTGGCCTTTTTGTCATCAAATTGGATAAATTGTGATTAGATATGAGTTATAGGGTGGCTCGTTCGTCTTAAGCAAAGCAAATATAGACTGAAAATATCGGGCTAGATGGCCTAGTAGCTTTGGTCCAAAGTATTCTATTAGACGAGTAGAGTGGCTAGAATAAGTAGGCAATGCAAAGGCTAGCTCTACATGGAAGATTTTATATATAAAGCGAAGGCAGCCCTGATCACCAGATACCAGGTTAGTATTTCACCATTCCTTACTATCTGTCTCATACCGACCTTACTACATTCTTACGTTCTTGGAAACTCTGCCATTCTTATCCTCCCTGATATCCACTGTACTACAATGAGATTTTTCGCATCCTTTGAACTAATCCTCATGGCTGCCATGTTCTCCACCCAGGTGCTTGCAGGTAATCGAAAAGTCCGTACACTGAGCAGTCTTGGTCTAGAAGTCGATGAGCGAGACGGCACTGGCCTGAAGCATGTAACGAACTCCGAGGGCTTCTTTGCTCAAGTCCTTGTCAGTGTAACGGACAAAGCTATTGCAGTCGACGCAATAGAGAACCCAAAAGGCAGTTTCGATTCCTATGAGGCCATTCTGAGTATTTGGGAGGACCAAAGCAAGCTCGATGTGGGAAGTCTTAAGCAAATCAAGTATTACAATATTGCTGGTGGCGATTGTTACACTATTGACGAAAGGCTCCGAAAATCCGGTTATAACCCTAATGATGAAAGACGTATCTCTGGTCCTGTTTACTCCAAAGCCTTTCCAAATGACGCCGAGCCCTATGAATTATTGAGCAAAACGTCACTTGGAAATGACGCTATGAAGATGTGCACTGAGTTTCAGGGTATGAGCAACCGGTATATTGAGTCATTTAAGATTGGCACAGATGATGACTCTTGGAGATGGATGGGGATTAAATTTGCTGCTACCAGGGATTGATAAATTGGTAATAGCTCATAAGTTTTATATTCCAGCTTGCTAAGTTCCACATTGGATATGATAGTCAGGGATCTACGAGCTAGTCTACAGTTCGGAAGCGGTGATGATATCGTTAGGAAAGAGAACAATAAATATGTTGCAGAGCCTATAGATAACACATAGTTGTGTTGGTTAAAGTTGTGCTTTTGCATTATGGGAAGGAAGTAAAAGAAGCACCCGCGATCATTATCGTCATTATCCTTTTTTATGTCTTTTGCAAGGCGTTTCGTCGCTTAACCAACTATTTTGACATCTAGTTCTCCTTATCGTTGCCTCAAAGGCCCTTCGATATCTAGAACTTGGCGACTGCCTGTCCCAGTCTAGTCTAAATTAACTTACCTCTTCGGCGCAAGCTAAAGCCATAGAATATGAGAAGTGTAACTAAGGGCCTATTTCACTAGCCTACAATTGGTGCTTAGTCCTATTAGGCCCTCGAGGCAACTGAGCTCGGCGGGCTTGATTCAGTTCTAGAAGCGTTTCCAAATTCTCTCATAGAACTTCCTCATCATCTCCCTCCTCCTTGCTTTGCTAAATACTTTAGATAGTTCAATCCAAGCTTACCTCTCAAATCTTTGTTACACGTTGTCACACCTTGCCTCGCCTCGTTACACAGGGGCTGACTCCAAGACTCAGTCTCGTGCCGGGAATCAAGTCTTGGGATGTAGTGTAGAGGGAAAGCCTTAATAAACCAACTGATTTAAACCAATCAGATCTGTACCACAGCATTTATGCTGAACCAAGCAGGGGAAAGGATCGAAAAGGGACAAGGCAGCCCTTCCCTTACTCCTTTGCTCGGAACTTAAACCATGAGAGATGTATACCTAGGCTCATAGTTATGTGGTCTTATCTGTTAGTCAGTTTAGTTATGTTCTGACTGACATAATCACCTCCGTTAAACGGGCCCAATAGGGCCATGAGTACCCGTGGGAGTTATGTAAACTTCCGCTTTCGGGATCGCTCACACATCACAATAATGAAACACAGCACTGTGATCAACTGAACGTCGAAGTTAAAACAACAGCTCTATTATTGTCATGGTTTGGTATACAAGATCTTCATTGTAACCAGTTTGGAGATAGTCAAAGAACATGCATTAAGGAGGAAAGGGAAATAACTAGCTGGACTGTATTGGCAGGAGAGGGGCTCTTTATAGGTTAAATCTGTGTGGTGGGGTCTCACATGGACCAATGGGCATTGCCCTAACACATACAGGTGCAGCCCTAACAATTATCAAATAGCGATAGATTCCATTGTAAGTGGACTACATTACAGGAATTTATCTGCTGCTGTTCTTCGATATCCTTATCGAGAGACTGTTTTGCCAATATTGAGAACGGGCAGTTGGTACCTTGAGTAGTCGTCTTCCATTGCCAGTTCTTCAAGGCGTCAGGAGGCTTACATCCTCTATCACAGGTATATGTAACTGTCAATCAGCCGGATTTCCCGCTAGTAGATCACCCCATGGCAAAGGTATAACCACGATATAGTGTCTAAGAATTGATTGATTATAAAAGCGACTCTCGAGATTCATATTCGCTTTCAGGTGGGAGACAATCGTCAGGAAACGAAGCTACAACTTCAATCGAGGCTCAATCCATTCTTGGGTTACCTACTTCTCCATGGCTAAAGAGCGTTATTGCCGCAATTGTACTCGTCGTATCGACGATTAGCAATCCCGCAAGAGAAAGCTTACATAACTCTCACGGGTACCCAGGGGCCCAATAGGTGCACACTACCATGAGTACTAGGTGGGCAGTTACTACGTGGGCATCACGTTTTTTCTACACAGGCATCAGTCTTATGTGGGCATCACATTTACACACTCTGATTGGCTGGAAATATGTCTGTTAGTGCAATCCATGCTCTGGAATTCTGCCAATGTACCTCTCTCACTGGCCAATTCTATGGCTGATCCTTGCACAAAGAAATGTAAAAAGGAAGGGATACTCATTGTGTTGAAGACTTCACTCATTACCCTAACATATGATTTCTTTATCCTATGTTATTACTCTTAAGTACTATGATACAGCTGCCCCTACTCAGGAAAACAACCTCATGACAGCCAGTAGAGTAAGGTAGAGAATGGCTGTATAGAGGCTGAGGTCACCTGGGAGCTAGGGGAAAATCCTCTCAGAACAGGAAGAAGGGGTGTAGCTGACATCTAGAGAAGGATAGATAAAGATACCAAAGAATAACAAGCCTTACATCTAATGGACAGAGAGGGAGATTGCATTATATTTAGAGAATGAGAATCAAGTGGTTATATTTGAATATAAAGGCAGCTAAAATAAATAGTATAGAGACAAAGGCTGTGAAATGGCCCTTCCAGAAGAAGAAATTCACAGCAACTGTAGTGTTGCTACTTGTAAAGAATCCTTGAGATTTGGCCCCACTGTTAGTGCACATGCTTCACTGCCTTTGTGGGGCTTGTACCTGTAAGCTAGAGCCAATCAGAGTGTGTAAAATGTGATGCCCACATAAGACTGATGCCTGTGTAGAAAAACGTGATGCCCACGTAGTAACTGCCTAAAATTGCATCTAACGCAACACATATGCACCTCATGCAGCTCAAATGCATCTAACGCAGCGCTCTCCTACATCACTAAAAAGACTTCGCCAAAATCAAGACCAAGATTAATATAATTTAATCAATCTCTATAATATCCGCATAGCGCTGCGGGCATGCTTTAGAGGTCCTTATGTGGCCGATTCCACCATATGCTGTACATTGACTTGGGCATTTAATCCGTGCTGCCTTGACGACCTCCAATTCACTAAGCTCACACTTCGTACTTGATGCTGGCAGACTGCTTTTTATCGCTTTTGGGGAAGGTCATACCTTATCCCAACAATTGTTTCATGAATCTAAGTAAAGCTCTAGTGGCGGAAGAAGATATTTCCGAAAAGTAAAGTGAAAAGAAGCTTTTTGTGGTAAATGACAACTCTTCAGGAGTCGGGGTCAAAATCAGATTCTGCTTCGGTTATTGAAGTTAGACAGGAAAGCATACCACCTCAGCGAACCACTAAGCTTGGGAGATTAGCCAAAAATACCAAGGTTTAATAGGCAAATCAATGACAAACTTAAATGAAGTGACAGTTCGCAAATAACTTCTATTTTGGCTGAATTAGGTGTAAGTGAAATACCTGAGTTTGGGTGGTGGACTGTTTTTTTGCTTGTTGAAAGGGTGGAGTTGTCAAAAGAGTAGTCGTGCATGGTAGTCTTCTATTGCTGGTTCTTCAAAGCATCAGGAGACTTACATGCTCTATCAAAGGTGTTTGTAACCGTCAATCGGCCAGGTTTCTCCTGTGAAAATTCGGCTTCCGTCGGCAGTATTTCTTCGGCTCCGTTGCAAGTACTCGGACCGCAGGGACTGCGCTAAGTGGAAACCACCGGTGTCTCATCTTTCCCTCGTGACTACTCTTGATATATCGCAATCGCATTCTCTAAATACTAACCGTCTCACCATGAACTAGTTGTTTGATATTCAGTCACAAGGACAGATATGGTTTGGAGAAGGTGTTCACCTTCAGATATTTAAGTAGCTCGTAGAAGCACTCGTTAGAAGATAGAAGACAGATAATACAAGATCAACTTTATATACGCTCTCGCACCTAAGTCTTCACTAAAGACTCAGACCTCTCGCTAAGTTGGTTCTTTCATCTCCATAGTGGTTCACTCTATGTAGAATAGATCTTAAATGTTGAATCAGTTATTTTATTAAAGGGTTTAAGTCTATGCTACGTCCTGGAATTATTCCTTTTGTATTGTGGTCAATCCTGTCACGTGTTCAGCCACAATAGGTTCGGA